>JAQZBX010004652.1:0-59305 GCA_029593785.1 Cabassous unicinctus | reverse complement strand
TATCCAGAAGCATAAACAAATAAATAAATAGAAAGCCAAATTCAATAGAGCAATGCTGGTTCAAAAAATGTTTCATGGGGCGCTAGAGAAGATCTTGCTTATTGATAGACAAACACACACAACATGGATAGTGCCAAGAGGCTTTGTTTGTCTATCACTTCCATTGTGTTTTTTCTCAACATTCCATTTTAAAAGCTCATGTTAAATAAATAAAAATTTAATGTGATCATGTCACAGTAAAAGTAGAGAAAATATAAAATAGGAATTGAAACATGTTACAGATAGGAAATAGATGATAAGGCATGCAACACGCAGGAAATCAACTCACGTGCTAAAATATCAGAATATCAGAGATGAAGCATAAACCGCAGGATCCTTTGCTCCTCCTGAGTGCCCCTTCCCTTTTATCTTTAAATACTGTGTAACACTTGGTCATGATGTAGAGAGGTGTACCACACGTGTTTGTCAGAACAATTCCATTTAAGTTTGTGAATAATATTCAAAAGAAAAGCCAAAATCTCATTTATTTTATATATATAGACTTGTATTCACACAATTTTGTGTGTAGAGACTCAGTTTAAAAATTCCAAGATTTGTATTTTGTATATGAGCCATTTGTCTTGAGTTTGGAAGAACTGCCTAAGAGGGTATATATCTATGCACCATTTCTGTGCAAACTATCCAAAGTAAGGATAAGCAAACTATTCAGTCAGGTATTACATCATTATATATGTCACTAGGGACTGAATTAATGTAGCTGCTACCTTGAATATTCCCATGGAGACAGAAATTTCTAAAAAGAGGTGAGCACTGGATGATATAAAACAGCATAGTCACACAAGAATGAGAAGCATGTCTTGCACAAGGAAAAAGCTGTTGGGATCAAAAGGGTTTTTGTTTATTTTGTTTGTTTTGTTTTTTCCTTCCAAGTAATTTCCTTTTCACAAATAACCCATTGGAAACTGTTAGGATATTATAGTGCTCAAAACAACAATCTTTTTTTTTCTCTTAATTCTAACATTCCAAAGCAATGTATACATATCCCCAAGAAATTTTACGTTATAAATTCTAGAGAAGGCATAGCAACCGCAAATGAGTTCAACAAGGAGTTTACCAAAGAACACAAAGGAACTCAATTATATTTCCAGAAGCACTGACTATTTACCTAAATTACAATCATCAGGAAAACCAGCTGCAACTATATTCCTTAGATTTTTGCTCCAGGCAACTTAAATTTTAAAATACTTTTGGGAGAGGGACCTAGGAAAATGAAATGAGATAACTAATTGTTGAATTAAGTTTATTGTGGTTCAGAAAAACAACAACAGTCATTTGGTAAGAAGTCATCTTCTACGAAAAAACCTGTATTATCTAAGATTTAAAGGGATCATATCCATTACTCTATGTGCTTTAGAAGGATTTTTTTGTTTCATTTTATTTAGTAATGTTGCTTGTTTACTTCATTATGATGCCCTCAGTTTATTTAGAAATAATGTCCTTCTCACTCTTCTGCCACTACAATGAAACCACAGAGCCTCTCAACTTCAGATTTCTTAGGGATGCTCAAACAAGTATCAAAGTTACTTGAGAATCTTGTCAGAGATTCAGGCTCCTGAGGTCCACCCCGGAAACTGTGATTCAGCAGCGGTGGCTGGAAGCCAGAGAAAGCTATTTTTAAAATAGCAAATAACAACAGCATCAAAAACAGAATATCTCCAAATGATTCTGATGAAAATATTCATCTCACAAAACTTCGAAGTTTCTCTCCTTTTTTTTCTAGACAAATTTTTATCTTATATAAAAGAAATATAGCAATGTGTTTAAAAAATCACATGCATGTAAAACAATCACATTCCTAATATATTTTAGAAAATAAGGAGTCAGAGTTTTCTGTTCTCATTTCCATACCTATATTTCCTCTCCAAAGAAAAAACTTTTTAAATTCTCAACTCTTATCCTTTAGATTTTCTGTGTGTCTGTCTACAAAATATTGAGTTTACACTGATTTACCTTTCTTCTACTTTAAGCACTGTACATTCAAATTCTCCTATAATTGATAAGGGTGTAGCTCAATTATTCCATCCAAACTTCCCCACTCTTAGTAAATATAAATTATTAATTTAGTCCTCTATTTTATAACATTAATATTAAAATAGTTGATTAAAACTCCGTCTGTGTTAGAAACATTTAGCTCTTCTTTATCAATTCTTTCCATGTCAATTTGTTGCTAACGGGGTTTGTAAAACTGTGTTTAAGTTTCCATTATTTTATTTGCTTTTGAGTCCATGACTTTCTGAAGGAGGCAGCAAGCCTTGCAAGTGATGGTTGTGGCAAATGCAAGTGGTGCTCCTTCCTATTTCCTTCCCAAATTACTGCCAGCAGTTATAAGATTGTGTGCATGCTCCATTACCAAATTTCACATGAAGTGGAATGGGTCCAAAACACTGGAGGTACCGTCTTTCTCATTTATCTATGCCAACTGGCTCAAGTGTTTGTTCCTGGATAGTACATAATTAACATGTCACAAAAATTTACTATAAAACTGTTCACTCTTTGGAAGAATAAATTGACATTCCATTGAATAAGGATCATCACCATTTTAATGGTCTGCATGTTGCATTTTAATAGCCATATAAGTAACCAGAAAATTAAATAGGTCTCTTATCTAATGTGTATTTTTACATTTGATCATACTCCTAGCAGAAGATAACGGAGATTGCTGCTCAACTGATCAGGATCCATTAATGTGAGATTGTGTGTGAAGTAGTACATTTTCTAATATCTTGTGTGGAAATGTTATGCAAATTATTGTAAATGTGAAATCTTCAAGAGCAAAGCTACATTAACTGTCCCATTGAAAAGGTATGCTCAATAATTTGCAACCCATCAATAGCTGAATTGGAAATAAATTGTTTCTCCATAGTTCCAAAACTCAGTACAAATGTAAACAGCACCATCTTCTGGATTATATGAACTATCATAATTTTTTCATTAGAAGCTATACACGTGTTCTCTTAAACAGATATCTAACAGATATTATACATTCATACATACACTGTATGCCCTGCAGTTTTACTGCTAATTTTAAACATGACAAAAAGCTCTTGGTGCAAACTCACTAAAGTGTGGATAAAATATAAGCATATATTAATTTGAGTATTGAATTTTAATCTGATTATAAACACTTTAGAATGCAATTAATGAAAGGAATATATTTCTGATCTTGATTAACTTCATCCTTCCATAGCCATTGCTAATTTATGAAGCTTCTGGTATGGAAAAAAGTCATTAAACAGCTTGAACTTATCTGGGAGAATTTAAAAGAGGAAAATAGGCACAATATCAATACATGCAGGCAATGCTCTCTCCCCAAATGAAGCTTAAATGAATACCCAAAACCCATTAACTAGAAGAAAGTTACTTTACCACTTCCATATCTCATAGATTATTAGACTTAACAGAAAAGAAGAGCTAAAGGATAGGTGTGCCTTGCCATATCAATATGTTTCCAACTAGAATATAATTCTAGTGATTTAATTTTATATTTATCAATGCAGGGAGTGAATTTATAATACCTTTATTTCTTTCCCTGAAGAAAACGTGAAAGAAGCTAGGGACATAAGCGCTAAAACCAAGATATAAAGATTAGAAAAGTAAATTATATAAAACAATGTAGTTAATAGTAAAAATAGTTTATTTTTAGTCACACTGCCATCCAAAAACAACCATTCTATGACATTCTTCTGTGCTTATAGCTGCACCCTCTATTTTGTTTGACATTAGCCATCTCCATCTTCAGCTTATTTCCTCAGGCTAGACAATACAATTCTGCCCTTTAAGCAAGACCTTCTCAGTGTTCTCAGTATGAGTCCTTTCATCTGTCCAGATGAGAAAAGCAAACCTTGGGTCAACCTAACCTTCCAACTTCTTTCCTTCTGCTTCCAGCCTGTTGAACAACAGTACAGGCAAATTGTTGGATAATCATGCAAGCTCCCGATAGAATCCCACAAGACAAGACTGAAATATTGTCTTTCAATCTCCTTGGATCCCCACAACATATACACTATTCAGTTTTTTCTCCTGTTTGTCTCTGTGGGCAAATCAAAACCAAACTACAGTAGATTTAATTCCTTTACTCCTCTCCCCCTACTTTATAAACTTATTTTGCAGAAAAAGAAAACAGCCAGGTGTTAATTCACTCAATATGTTGCAATACCAATTGCAAATTATCTACATGGCACCCATATGTCAGACTTTCTTCTTGTGAGGAGGAAGAATTGCCTCTCCAAATCTCCATGGCCAAACTCCTCAACTGCATCATGAATTTGATCTCATTCTCCTCTTCAAGTATATTCTCTGTATTCTCTTTACATGCGGAATATTTATATTCTCTCTCTCCCCTCCCTCGCTCTTGCTCTCTACCTCACTCATTCTACACACACATGCACCTCTTTCCAATGAATATTTAAACATAGTAAATCTCTCCCACCAAAACTGTATTGACCACACATCTTTCAACTTTCCTGTAGAGTCAAGATTATTGAAAATAAATCATGAATATGCTCCCATTAATTCCTCACTGTTTTGTGATGTGATAGTAAAAGTTGAACAAGTGGCTCTTGGAGTGTTGTTCATGAATGTTAGGTGGTATTTTCATAGTCACTGAGCAAAATGAAAGTGAAACAATGCAGATATATGTTGAAAATTCAATCACTTGTAAATGGTGAGAGAGAATTCTTTATTGAGTCATAATAATGTAAAAATACTGGAATAAAATTTTCTAATTTTTTGCTATGTACAACTTATCATATACGGAAATTACAGAAATAGCACATGTTTAAGTTTAATGTGCATTATTAACATTTTCTCCATCCACATAATCCCAGTTGCTGATAGTTTACTTCTACTTTGGTTTCATCAAACTTTAGTCAGGCTTTTTCCTTCCCACAAATTCCTAAACTCTGCCTTGCTCTTAAGTTTAAACAAGCACAAAATACTGAACATCACTGCTTCAAAGTCTGTTCAGAGAATCAGCCAAGAAAAATTATGCTATTGAAGAACCCTGGTTCTTCCATCCACTTACTTCTAATAAATAAAAATTGCTCCTCAGCTGTCTCACAACCAACACAAAAGTTAAATTCTCAGAGCCAGCAAAGAATTAGGCAACAAACATTCTCTTCAGAGTCTGTATCTGGATGCTTGACATGAAAAGCCTCTAGTTAAGCGCACCTAGCCTTATTTAAAATAAGGCCCACTTACACTGAACCCACCCCTATAAAGCTCATAGGTCTCTGGTCAAAGAAAAAAAAAAAGCTTTAAAGCTGCTTTCATCTTTGCAGGCAAATGGCTTCCTTGCTGGTGCAGCAATCATGATGTTCTGAATAAAATGTTATAAACTGCAACTTGACTCTGATTTGTCTTTTGACAAATTTGGAGATTCCACTGCTATATAGAAGGTGTCCCTCCGGGGCTGTGTATTCTGGTGAATGACCAGGTGAGGTACCCCCAACAGACCCTTTGTATCTAATTGTTTGACTGCCACAACTTCACACCCCTGAGGTAAGTTCTTCTGCTATCTGAACTCTCTGCAGCCTGCATCAAGTTCAATACCCTTTTGCGTAGGACTTTGGTTTAGGTACTTTGGTTTTGTTTTGTTTTTTTCATTTATATATATACATATTACATATATTATATATATGTATTATTTCAGTTCTGTAGTTTGGGCTCAGATCCTCCATTTGGTTTCATTTCTCTGTCACCCCTGTTCCTCTGTTCCATTCTCCAATTTTCCGTCTGGCTTTCTCTCTCAGAGACTTAGGGCTTGGGAATCGGCAACCTCGATAATCCAGCTCCCAACTGCATCACATTGACAGCACTTTGCCGGTCCTCTCACTCTGGTATAGGCAGAAGAAAGTTGCTGTGACTCCCATCCTTAAAACTGAGACAAGCCTCCATTTCAGTCTATAGAGCTGCTTCTGGTTTGGTCAAGATGCCTGTCTCTTTCTTGCTCTCTCTGGGGGATTCTGTTGAGGTCAAAATGGTTTCCTAGTGACTGAATCAAAAGGCACAGGGGCTGGAGACACAGGCAACATAATGGGCTCTTCTTGCTCTAAATCTTCCACTCTTCTGCTCACTGAATGTCCTGCTTATATGAGTACATATGCAAGTATATGTGCTTATGGGCTTGCTACCTGTGTCTTTCCTCTTCGTGGGTGGACCTAACCAAGGAAAATTTTTTTGAAGTGACAACTTTGGTAACAATTTTGTTCATTTCAAAACAATTTTGTTCATTTGAAAGGTGCCTTAGAGAGAAAGGAACTTGGGACCAACAGGGAGCATTTTAGATTAATATGCAGAGGCCTCCAAATAAAATTTGAAATCCAAAATTACCATTATTCTCTCAAGCAAGGAAGGCACCCATTTTACTATAACTATAATAAAAAAAATTGATGAGGTCTTACCATCAAACAGAAAGCTTCACTGTCCTTAAAAAACAAAACAAAACAAAACACAATATATTAAAACTCATAACTAAATGATCTAAATCCATCCCCTTACCTTGGTCTAGGGTTTTCCCTTAGTCTTAATGACTATTAAAATCTAACCCATCAGAAAAATATTGGCTATTCCCCTATAAAATCATAATAGAAAGACCCATGGGATTCATTATTTCTCTTGCTATACCAGACTTCAGACATTTACAATCTAAAATTGTTAATTATTATAAAGGATTAATTGCATAAACTCAGTTCTACCATTCACAGATCTAGACTGCCTTCCCTAAGATTCCTCCACAGCAGACCCTACATAACCTTCAATACAAAGACTTGACATACTAAAATAAATATTAATAAAACACTACTTCAAAACCTAGATTACAAGGACTTTTTCATGTCTTACTGACCAAACCTATAACTCTAAAAACTACAAAAATTGACTCCTGGATCCATGTCACAACTAAAACATGCTCCAAGCTCTTAAAAGGCCACTTTCATTTCAGACCTAGAGATAAAATTAACCTGAAAATCCCAAAAGCGGATGACATCTAATAGACAGCTAACCCAAAACCAGCAAAACAAGAAAATGACTCCCAACCAAAAGTCATCATCTTCTGCAATAAGACCAAATCCTTTACCTTTTCCTCATTTAAAAAGAAAAAAAAAAGTTTTGTGCCTCTTTATCTCTTTCTAATTTTTTATCACTGTTTCAAGATCCTTGGACCCTATTTAAAATAAGTCTCTTGCCTTCTTTCCACTATTCATCTTACCTGATCCTCCTGACAACAGCTATACTTGCTCATTTTAAGGCCATTCTTAGGTTATCTCAGACAGTTGCATAAATAAAACTTAGATAAATAAAATAGGGCAATTAAAATAAGTTCTCTTTTAAAGAAAATAAATTATACTTAACGTTCCTGGGTGAACACCTTAGCACAGGGGACTTATTTTCCAATATTGTTTGGGTTTCCCAGGGACCTTGGCTCAGAGATATCTTAATAAGAGCACTTGTTATCTTTTTAGTCACAATACTCATAATATCCCTTATTTACTGTCTCTCAACTCTTAAATACTATTATACAGCCACAAAGCAAACAAATGGACCAAGTGAGACATCAAAAACAACAATGTTAAATGACCCTGTAAAGCCTTAAAAACTAAGCTACTGAGCTATGAATAATTCACAAGACACAGAAAACAACTAGTGATAAATGAGAGACTAGCAAGGTCTTTGGTCAAACTCTTGTAACTGACGAAATGACCGAAACGGGAAAATGATCATCAAAAATATTTCACAGAACCAACACAAAAAGTTAAATTCTAAGCACTAGCACAGAATTATGGAAAAACAACCTCTTCAGAAAATGTCTACCAGGGCACTTAGCCCTGAAAAGCCAATTAAACTCCTAGTTAAACACACCTAGCCCAATTAAAAATAAAGCCCACTTACACTTAGCCCACCCCCAGAACTTCCTTCTTCCTGTTTATTAAATTACCCACAATCCCCCAGCCTGTTTTTGTAGGTGAATAGTTTCTTGCTGCTGCAGCAACCTTGGTGTCCTGAATAAAATGCTATAAACTGCAACTTGTATCCAATTTGTCTTTTGATAACCCCATCTCATGACCTCCTCTGCCACAAAGTTCCTGCAAGGCCATTGCACCCCTTCAAATCAAAGAAAATCCTTCTCTGTTTGATTATGAGGTGATTGCAGACATCTAAGATTGGAGCATTCTCCTCAATACTCTCTTTAAATAGTTTCTCTCTATTTAATCCAGTTTTATTTTTATTTAGCAGTTCTCTGGTGCTGCCACATGGATAGAGTGCCCACCACTCCCCCAACCCAGCTGTCTGCTGGATCCTTAAAGTATTTCCGGGTTGAGGAAATCAGCATGCATGATGGTGAGTGACAACTTTTAATCCAGTCTGCCCAACATTTGTCCATGGTAGCATGGTCTGCCTAACATTTGGGCAATGGGTATGACAGACAACGGGCAAATCTGGGAAGCAGAGCCCTTAAAAGCTGATGTGTGAATCAGTGCCCCTGTGGCATAGGTTGAGGAAAGGCAGCCTCCAGCCATAACCCACCTAAACAACTGAGCAAGCCATAGCCTAGGGGCAGCTCATCTCCTCCCAAGAGTAAACAAAATGGAGCAGATAAGGGCCATCACTCCCTCCCCAACCCCTCCCACATTCCAAGACCCCCTAGTCCCCTCCCCCCTGGCCATTTGGCCCCAGGCTGTACTCAGTTTCTGCCTATTGATGTACTCTATAAAGCCATATCCACCACCCTCTGAGGGTGGGCAGAAGTCTCTCTTCAGACACCCGCCAGGGGAGCTGAAGTCTTTTCTTCAGAACCCCTCTGTTGGGAGAGCTTCCCAATAAACTTCCTGCTTGCAAAAAAGAAAAAAAAAAGTGGATGTGGACCTCAGTATGGCCCTTAGTAAATTGCCCCAATATCTCGTAAAGCCTAAGGCAATTGAAAGTCTCACCCTTAATAGTTGAGGACTCATTAACAAGGGGCTCCTTATTTCCACCTCCAGCTCCAACAACATACCCATTTTACCTGTTTAAAAAAAAAAGAAATCCAACGAAAAGAGTTACGTATTGGTCCAAACTTTGTGAGCCATAGAAAATCTGTAAAATGCACATTCCTTTTAGTCCTAAACCTCACTACAATCCTTGCTTTTCTACCCTCCAAAGTCACTCACTTTATGTTGATTTATCCTCTCTTTTCTTTGCCATACCGCTTCAATCCGACTCTCAAAACCAATTTGTCCTTACGTGGAGAAATCAATAATATACTTGGATAATCACTTTCTAAGAATTTACAGATGTCTGCAATGATTTAAATGGTTTCGTCTGCCCTTGTAATTCCAACACCACCTAATATGTAGATGGCCTCTTTCTTTGTTCTATGGCATTCAGCAGCTCTTTGTAATACGCCAATACTGATTAATAAGCCTTGGCTCACCCCCAAGTGCACTATTTAGGAAAAGATATTTTTTTTTGAGGGAAAAAAAACTTATCCCTCAGATCCTGTCAAGACCATTCTTAACTATTCTTGACCTGAAACCAAGAGACAGATTTGTTGCTTTCTGGAACTGATTGGCTATTGTGGGACATAGAGTCTGACCTTCTCTGGAATAGCATCCCCTTTATATAGCATTACTAAAGAAGTTGTATCTGAACCTCTAAATTGGTACTCGCCTTCTATGACAACATCTGAATCTTTTAAAACCTCCCTTTTTTCTTCTCTCCCTTTAAGGCCTTCCTAACTACTCCCTGTCCTGCTCCTTATCATGAAAGAGAAGAATATGCTCCAGGCACCTTTTCTCAAAAGCATAGTGGAAATCAGAACCCAATGAGATATTTCAGACTCACCCTAACTTCTGTAACTCCTTGCTTGCAAGCAGTACTGGTAACAACAAAATTAGTTCAAGTCACAGCTGACCTTGCATTAGGCTATATCCTAAAGATCTATATAATTTGTGCAATTCAGACCTTTCTCCTAACTGAAAATTCCCAACACATTTTGGCCTCTAGGCTCACCTCTTAAGGAATTCTTTTACTCTTTCCTTCTCACATCACTATCCACCACTGTCAAAATATCAAGCCTGCCACTCTCCGCCCTCTCTGTGCTGGTTTGAGTCTTTTGCAGACCCCAGAGAATTATCTTTTTAACTCATTCGTGTGCATGTAGAACAATTTTATGTGGGATCTTAAGAGACTTGTTGATTAGATCATTTTTTATTACATAACTTCAGTTAAGGGCTTTTTTTTTAATTTTAATTTTTTAATTTTTTTAATTTATTTTTTTTAATTTTTAATTTTTTTATTTTTTTATTTTAATTTTTTAAATTTTTTTAAATTTTTTAAAATTTAATTTTAAAAATTTTAATTTTTTTTTTAATCAAAGGAGTAAATAGAGGAGAACACATAGAAAGAGAGTTCCCACTTTTACCCTACCATGTGAAAGAGGATTCCAGGATTGCCTACAGCCACAGAAAGACAGAGAAAACCCTGAGGCTGAGAGTGAACCTGGAATCAGCAGAGCCGTCCAAATCTGAAGAGACAAGGCTGGGGAAAGGCAAGCCACATGCCTGATTGCCCACAGCTCAGCCTGGAGAGAAAGTGAGCCTGGGAGAGAAGGCAGAGTCTGGTTGCCATTTTGCCTTGCCACGTGGCATTAATCCAGTATGAAATACTTCCCAAAATGAAGAGCAATGGCACAGTTGCATTATGGCCACTCATGTCTCAACTGTCCCTTTCCCCGTTCTTTTAGAAACCCTCTTGCAGATTTAGATGTTACTGTTTGTTGATGGTTCATATTAGCACGTTTCAAATGGAAATGCCCAGGCAGAATATACCATTACAGATTTTCAAAATCCCATGGAATATAAGCCTCTACCAGTACAAAGTTGACTCAGATCATTGATTTTATGACTCATACATGAGCTTGCTCTTTTCCTAAGTATAAGAGAGTTAACATCTATAGAGACGGTAGATATGCTTTCAGGGTTGCGCATGAATTGGTATGTTAAGGAAAACCAGAGGATTTATGACAGCAGCTAGAACACCAATTAAAAATTGGGAACACATGTCAGACCTCTTAGAAGCTTTGTTATTGTCAAAGGAAGAAGGAATACTTAAGAGCAAAAGGAAATTCACTGTCCAGTAAATACACTAGGCTGAATATTCATAAAACTGTTCCACTCCCACCATAATCAAGCAAGATCTTAAATCTACTCTGCTTACCACCTGATTCCTTAATTGAGAAAGTTTAAATAACTCAATTTAAAAGCCCTGAACATGAAAAACCATTGAAGTTTTATCCACCCAAATAGTCTTTGAAACTGAGAAGGCTGCTTGGCCTCTTCTTAGTCACTGACCTGAAATTTAGTCTCCGGCCTTCACAAGATCACACACCATGGGAGGGAGAAACAAAATCAACTCTTCTGCCAACCTTGGTGGGGAAATTTCACTCCCCACAGCTGGTGTCCTCTTTTCTTCTATGAATCTGCTGATCAAAGAGAAAAGTATTTATTGTTGAAGCACCTGATTTTTCCAGCTGCTCATACCCACCTCTTGCCCTCCAACCTTACAATGCTCCTGCTAGTCTTTCTTACCTCTCTCTAAAAAAAGAAAAGCCTTTCCTGTTTAATTTTGAGATTTATAAATATGTGGATTTCTAAACTTGGAACTTCACCCTTATTTGAATAGACTTTTCGTGTGAAGTTTCTCCTTATCTAAGTTCATATGTGTGTTTATTTGACACACACTTAGGTCTAGGGAATCAACAAAACAATAAATCAATTCTTAATTCAGTGTTTGTTGATTTTTGCTGTGTAAATATGCCCACTATAACCAGTTTCAAGCTACCAATGTTGTGTTACTGAGTGCAAACTAGAAAAGAGATATTCAGTAGCATACTACTATATAGTATTTCCACTAAACAGATATGCTAGAGATAAGTAAACTCAAGAGCATAGATAATAGAAAATGTCATCAAATAATTAGGAAATCAAGAGTTTTGAAAATGTATTTTAATTTTTAAAAATTATTTATAAGATTTAATTTTAATAAGAACTGTGTTAATATTCAGCTTTCAAAATTCCTGAAATTGCAAAAATAGGCTAATGGGAGTTGATATAAACAGGCTCAAATGCGCCATTATCAAAATCCTAAAAGTTCTGCAAACTACATTCTTTTCATATGTGGAAAATTTTGATGGAGTCAAAATAAATAGGAAAGCTCTTTCCCCACATGAATTCTGAACACATCAAGAAGTGAAAAACTTATGTATGAAAGCCACAAATCTTCCTTTTCAATGATAATGGCTAAACTGGAGAATATGGATTTGCATATTCAGATAGCTATTCTTGAATATCAACTTTAGGCATTACCATCCAGTTATGGTATCATTTGATTGGGATCTGTGTACACTGAGGAGTAAGCACCCACACAAATAAAGTTTACAAAGATAGATGGCAAACCTTATTCCCTGGTTATGCATGAATTCTCAAGGTAAAAATAAAAAAAGGGGAAAGCATAGCTGAGCTAAGCATGCTTAGTTATTCCTTCCAAATGTACTAATAAAATAAATCACTGCAAAGCCCAGTGACAAAGTGAATAAAGGAGTGAAAGAAAGGCAAGGAAAATGGTCCAATGAAATACCTGGAAAAAAATTTTGCAAAAGAACATTTAAAAGTACCCAAAGATAGAGGCAGTCAGAGAATATGGCCAGACTATGTCTGCTTGAATGTTGATGCAAGCAAGAGCATTTTTCAAGGGTTTGGGGATGTTAGAGAGAATTTGTAACAAGTTTTCATGAAGATCAATAATTTCTTCCTTTTCAAAATTTCTTTCCAGGTATTTCATTGCATCATTTTCCTATCCCTTTTCTTCAGCTTGGAACTTGGTCTCTCAAAAGTCTGTCTCACCTTAGCTATCCTGTTACTAAGATATTCCATTTATTCCATGTATATATGCACAATACACTCTGTGAAAGATCTCATGGGTTTCTCGTGGGTTTGGTCAAATTTCCATACTGGAAGGCAGAGTTTTTCTGAAATAAAGATTTCACTATGTTCCTCCCTTGCTTAACATGCTTAACCGTTCTTGATGGGCCTCCAAGAAAATTCTAAATTTCAAAGAATCACATTTAAATCATTGGTTATTGCTAAGGTCACATTTTGTTACATGTATATTTGTGTGTATATATAAATATGCGTGAGTAAGTAGATAGTATATGTGTGTGTGTGTATATATATATATATATATTTGTATTCAAACTTTCCATTGCAATAATTTATCTTTCCTGTGGACCTGTACATAGGCTAGTCCTTCTACCTGGATGACCCTACTTCAAACTTCCCTCTCTAATTTAATTTTGTTTATTAAGAAAATGTAGATATCTGTATAATACTTTACAAATAATTATTTGACATGGTTATCATGAATGTTATTTTATATTTTTAACTCCTTCTTCATGATGTCTTGAATGAATTTGTGTTATGTTCAAGAAGACATTCCCCACCCAAATGTTCTATTGGTATTTTAATGCTTTATTTTCCATTTTTTTCACATCTAAGTCCTTGATTGGCAAGTGAGTAACATGGAGATGCATCTGCTGGGTATGCTACAATGAACTATATCTCATTCTTTTCTAATAAGACAAATTTGTGCTTTGAGTGGATGTATCTTGTCTAGAGAATACTTGTGACTTGTTAAAATTGGGGAAGGGGGTTATTTGATTAAACCAAATACATAAAACTTTTCCAATTGATAGTATTTGCTGAAACAGCAAGAGAATGTCTTTTGAGGACAATACAATTTTTAGTATTGAAATTAGGAAAACTGTATTTGAAATATATGTTTATTAGGGTCTATATAGTTTAGCAATGTATGTATATGTATTTAATGTATAGGTTTTTAGCTGGATCTTTGATTTATAAATATGCTGCAGTAATGTCAGTCTGTGCAATTGAATGATATGTATAATTATTAATTTACTGAATTTCAAATTTCATTTTTCATGAAGAAATTTACTTTAAGATATAAGTAAAATAAAAGTACAAAAGTATAAAGAATGAGGTAGCAGGGAATATATTGAAAATGTAAGTCTTCAGGAATTTGCCTTGTATACCATCTTTCTCATGTGATTTGGGCTAATAGAAAGACTGGGCATTAGAGCATGTGATAGAATAGCCATGTTCCCTTCTTTCTATCTATACGCTTGTGGGCAATGTTTTATGCCTAATCTAGCACCATGATTCACACAGAAAAAAAAACTGAAATGCATTCTAGTATGAAAGGAAAGCATATTAGTAAAAAAGGAAGCAAAAATGAAACTTAAAAATGTAGGTATTTATTCAATGTGCAGAAGCTTTTACTATAAATTAGATTAGAATAATCTTGCACTTATAGATAAAAATAAAATAGTGTTTAAAGACAATATTCAGCTCTTTCTTTCCATTTATATATGTTTATTGTTTTAGCCTTTCTGCATAATAAAGAGCTTCCCACATTTTTGGGGGAAGAAAGTGCTTGCTATTACTGTAATTCACTATGATTACTTATGCTAACTTAGTTACATTAATAAAAACAGGGTACTGTTATTGTAAAATTGGAAAAAAAATGATGTTTACATTGGGCTTTGTGATTTATATGTACCCACTCACATTGCTTTAACTCTCAGTTATCCAATGCTAGAAGAGGAGAAAGTGACATAAGGAGGAGCTATTTCTTTAGTATGGTACTTCACAAAGTGAAGCTTCCAAAAATCATGTTAAGGCACATTCTTCTCAATCACTAATTTTTAAAGTACTCTTGTACCAATTCAGTCCTCCTTCTTCTGTCATTTTAAGTTATCCTTTAGCATCCTGTCTCTTCTGCCTTATTCATTGCGCTTCCAGGCATCATTCTTGACTCTGGATATAAGACCAAGATCAATGCATAAACTCTTAAAAAAGTGGAACAAAAACAATCACATAAACAATTGAATAAATAAGATCATTTCAGACAGTGATTTCAGCCCAAAAACGGAAATAATAAGGGTGATTGGATGGAGAATGATGGGAGCCTTCTTTAGCTAGGATGCCCAGAAAGCCTTCCCAAAGGAGGGAAATACTGCGATGAGAACTGAATGAGAAAATGATACTCTGCAAAGATTAGGGAAATAACTTTTCAGACAGAAGCAATAGAGTAAAGATTCTGAGACAGAAATAAAATTCTTACAGTGGTCATAATGAAAGTGAGATGACGTTGAGCATAATGAAACAAGGGTAACATTAGTGAAGTGAAAGGCAAATAAAGGAGAGCAAAACTCATATTGTCTTTTGGGCCAATAGACACAGATTCCATTTTACTAAAATTACAGTACGAGACCACTCAGAAATTTTAAGCATGATGTAATAAAATGTGTTTGAATGAGGTCTGTTATGACTTGATGAATGCTGTTAAAAGATCACTCTAACCATTGTTGAATTTAAAAAAGAAGCAGTTTGTCAAGAGCAGGCATTTCTTCACTATAATTATGTGAGGATGGAAAGATAATACAGATACTTATAGAAACAGCTTTTTAAAAAATTAATATTGGAACAAATAACTGTACTTTAAAATAAATATTATTGAATTTAAATTTATTTTATTTAACATAATTTTAAAAAGTAAGTAAAAGGAATTACTAAACTTTGTTTACATTTGCTCCAAAAAGAAACATAAATTTCTAAGTTTTCATTAAGGTTTAACAAAAAAAAATTGGAAAATATTGCTAGTTGTAGTTTGTTCCTTTCTAATTCCATGTTTTATTGTGACATAGGGCCACATGATGGGCAGCTATTATATCCTCGGGGCTTAATTGGAGTATTTAGTTGAAGTCAGTGAAATTGAAATTAATATGGAATTAAATGCACTTAAATTTGTACTCTTTTACCCCAAAACTTCATGTCTTTCTTTGGATTGTTTTTATTTATTTAATTATTTAATTTCTATGCTTGGCTCTGCTAATTGGTATAAAAATGCATAACAACAGGTATGATAGATTGAATTATTTACTTCCACAGAAGACATGTTCTTAACCAGAATTCTCATTCCTGTTGTGTTAATCCATTGTAAATATGACCCCATGAAGATATTGTTTTTAGTTAAGCTGTGGCCAACTGAATCAGGACCGGCCTCATTGTATTTATGTAACAAAATACCCATACAATAAATCAGAAGAGCCAGAAACAAGCATGTATATTTTTGTATTGGGAGTTTTGAAACTCAGAAGGGTCTCTCCAAACTTTCTCTCAAAAATGTAGAATTGAACTGATTGTTAGTATTTTTATAGAACCCCTTTTTATAGAACTTTTTTGAATTCCTTTTTCTTCTAACTACTACAGTAAATGAAGGCAAATTAGTTTTAACCGTAAACAGGATATAATTTAAATAAATGAAATGTTACCAACTATAATGTTTTCTGTTCCTAAAACAAATATTGCTTTTGAATATATATTGTTTTAGATGACTGCCTCTCCTCTATTAGATATAGATAGAAAGTATATTGCAATTAAATAATTCCCTAGTTTATTATTATTCTGTCTTCTTTTCCATCACAGGATGTTCTTATTAAGCAATATAACTACTTTTACATACTGAGTTTTATTGAGCATATTGTCATGACCATAATATTTAAATTGTGTAAAGGATTGAAATCATCCTGATGGTAAGATATGTGTGTTAAAAATGGCAGTGATATACAAATATAAGTGTAAAGGGAAAACATATCATATGATATGGAAAACATGCATCAAAAGAGCTTGAACCAAAAAAGCAATTTTTTTACAACTTCAAAACAACATTGTGGTGGTTAGGCTAATTTGTCAATCCTTGTATAACCCAGCCTCCAGCCTGCCCCAGGGCATCTAGACTTCCTTCCAGCCCTGACCTGGATACCAGACAAACTAAATCATGCATTGCCCAGCCTCTGGAAGGCCCCAAAGAGTCTGAACCTTCTCCTAGCTCTGACACAGGTACCAGTCCAACTCCAGCATGCACTGTCCAATCTCCACTTTGCCCTGAGGAATTTGTCTTCTAACCCCTGCCTGAAAACTTTAATCCTGTCCCAACAGAATAAAATGCAAATGAATATCCTGAGGTCAGTAGCTTGCAAAACATTTCTAATCTTTCTCCTTACTCACTCCCACCATCCCTCTTCTCTTCAAGACCTCTTCTCTTCAAGACTAGACTAAAATCACAACAAGCCCCTAAAGGTGAAATACAAAGTGTGACCCATGAGGAAGTATGCTATACTCTGAAAGAACTTCATGAGTTTTCCAACTTATATAGACAGAAATCAGGGGAATATGTGTGGGAATGGATACTAAAGGTATGGGATAACGGTTGAAGGAATAAAAAGTTGGATCACGCTGAATTTATTGATATGGTCCCACTAAGCAGTAACTCTGGATTCAACACAGTAGCTTGAGGGGATAGAAAGGGCTCTTTGGATGGTGGACTGAAACATGGACCAAAAGGTGGCCTAGCATGCCTGAGGTTGAGATGCACGATTTGCCCAGTATACAGTAGAAGAGGGAATTGAAAGGCTTAGAGAGATTGGAATGCTAGAATGGATTTACCTTTTAAGACCTGTAAGACTAACTCCATCTTCCCTGAAGATCTCTGTGGCTGGTCTTCCCTGTAGTCCAGATATTACTGTAGGGAGGGCTGAAATGGAATTAGAATCCTAAAATATTATTAGAATGATCAGATCTGGGTCCAGCAAAAATAAAGTATTGGCAGTTAATCACCAAAGAAAAGGTGGGTGTGGCTACTGCAATGAAAGGCAGGTTCAAAGCACCACTCAGAATAGTCTGAGTTGCATAGAGTTATAGTGTTGGCTAATAGATCATGGGGTACCTAGAAGTGAAATAGAAGAGCAGTCTACTAAATTTCTTCTGGATCTGTATAAACAGAAGAGTTCTAGGTCGAATGAACAAAACCCTAACTCAAATTATAGGCACAGAGTATCACGGCCCCTTAATCAATTCCCAGACTGGAGAGAGTTTACAGACCCAGAGACCCTTGAATGAGGAGAAGGCCAGGTCGCCTTGGGGAAGGATCCTGTTACACTGCCAAAAATTTATACTGTTAATCTTCCTCCCATCTTTCCCCAAGGAGACCCATAGCTTTTTATCAGAGTAACTGTGCACTGGGGAAAAGGAAATAATCAGACAGTTTGGGAATTATTAGACCTTGGCTCAGAAGTGACATTAATTCCAGGAGACACAAAATGTCACAGTGGCCCACCAATCAGAGTAGGGGCTTTTGGAGGTCAGGTGATTGATAGAGTTTTAGCTCAGGTCCATCTCACAGTGGGTCCCGAGGGTCCCATTCTGTGGTTATTTCCCTAGTTCTAGAATGCATAATTGGAATAGAAATACTCAGTAACTGGCAGAATTCCCACATTGGATACCTGAGTCATGGAGTGAGGGCTATTATGGTAGGAAAGGTCAAGTGGAAGTCACTAGAAATGCCTCTGTCTAACAAAATAGTAAATCAGAAGAAATACTGAATTCCTGAAGGGATTGCAGAGATTAGTGTCAACACCAATGATCTGAAGGATGCAGGGGTGGTGATTCCCACCACATCTCCATTCAGCTTTTCTATTTGGCCTGTGCAGAAAACAGATGGATCTTGGAAGATGACAGTAGATTATTGTAAACTTAACCAGGTGGTGACTCCAATTGTAGCTGATGTCCCAGATGTGGTATCATTGCTTGAGCAATTCAACACATCCTCTGGTACCTGGTATGCAGTTGTTGAACTGCAAATGCTTTTTTTCTCAATTGCCATTAGTAAGACCACCAGAAACAGTTTGCTTTCAGGTGACAAAACCAGCAGTATACCTTCACTGTTCTGCGTCAGGTGTATAACAACTCTCCAGCCCTATGTCATAATATTGTCCACAGGGATCTTGATCGTCTCTCCCTCCCACAAGATATCACACTGGTCCATTATATTAATGATATCATATTGATAGGACCTAGTGAGCAAGAAGTAGCAAAGGTTCTAGACTTATTGGTAAGGCATTTGTGTGAGAGAAGATGGGAGATAAATCCAACAAAAATACATGGGCCGTCCACCTCAGTGAAATTTCTAGGTGTCCAGTGGTGTGGGGCATGTTGAGACATCCCTTCTAAAATGAAGGAGAAGTGGTTACATCTGGCCACTCCTACTACCAAAAAAAAAAGGCACAACACTTACTTGGTCTTCATTTGGCTGTGCTACTCTGGCCCATTTACTGAGTGACCAGAAAAGCTGCTAGTTTTGATTAGGGACCAGAACAAGAGGAGGCTCTGTGACAGGTCTAGGCTGCTGTGCAAGCTGCACTACCGCTTGGGCCATATGATCCAACAGATCCAGCAGATCCAACAGTGCTGGAAGTTTCAGTGGCAAATAGAGATGTTGTGTGTTTCCTATGGGAGGCCCCTACAGGAGAATCACAACACACATCCTTAGGATTTTGGAGCAAAGCCCTGCCATCCTCTGCAGATAACTACTTTCCTTTTGAGAAACAGCTTTTGGCCTGCTATTGAGCCTTAGTAGAGACTGAATGCTTAACCATGGGCCATCAAGTTACCATGAGACCTCAGTTGCCTATCATGGGCTGGGTATTGTCTGACCCACCAAACCGTAAAGTTGGGCATGCACAGCAACACTCCATAATAAGGTAGAAGTGGTATATACAAGATAGGGCACAAGCGGGTCCTGAAGGCACAAGTAAGTTACATGAAGAATAAGCCCAAATGTCCATGGTCACCACCCCTGCCATGTTATCTTCTCTTTCCCAGCCCATAGCTTTGGCCTTTTGGGGAGGCACTTACAATCAGTTGACTGAGGAAGAACAAATGTAGGCCTGGTTAACAGATGGTTCTAAACTATATGCAGGTTACCACCCGAAGGTGGAGAGCTGCAACAATGCAGCACTTTTCTGGGACATCCCTGAAGGACAGTGGTTGGAAGGAACATGATTGGAAAATTGGTGTCAAAGAGATCTAGGGAAGAGGTATGTGGATAGACTTTTCTGAGTGGGGCAAAATCATGAAAATATTTGTGTCCCATGTGAATGCTCACCAGAAGGTGAATTCAGCAGAGGAAGATTTTAATAATCAAGTGGATAAGAGGACCTTTTCTGTGGATAGCACTCAACCTCTTTCCCTAGCCATTCCAGTCATTGTCCAATGGGCTCAAGAACAAAGTGGCCATGGTGGTAGGGATGGAAGATATGCATGGGCTCATCAACATGGACTTCCCCTCACTAAGGCTGACTTGGTTAGAGCCACTACTGAGTGCCCAATCTGCCAGCAGCAGAGACCACACTCAGCCCCTGATATGTCACCATTCCCCAAGGTGATCAGCCTGTTACCTGGTGGCAGGTTGATTACATTAGACCACTCCCATCATGGAAGGGGCAGCGATTTGTTTTAACTGTAATGGACACATACTCCAGATAGGGGTTTGCATTTCCTGCATGCATAGCTTCTTCCAAAACCACCACCCATGGACTTATCAAATGTCTTATCTCCCACCATGACATTCCACACAGCATTTCTTCTGATCAAGAAACCATTTCACAGGAAATGATTTATGGCAATAGGCACATGCCCATGGAATTCACTGGTCTTACCATGTTCCCCATCATCCTGAAGCAGCTGGATTAATTGAAGAGTGGAATGGACTTTTGAAGTCTCAGTTATGGTATCAACTACATTGCAATCCCTTGCAGGACTGGGGCAATGTTCTCCAAGAGGCTGTGTATGCTCTAAATCAGCATCCACTCTATGATGCTGTTTCTCCCGTAGCCAGCATTCATGAGTCCAGGAATCAAGAGGTGGAAATGCGAATGGTACCACTCACTCTTACCCCTAGTGACCTACTAGGAAAATTTTTACTTCCTGTTCCTGCAAACTTAAGCTATGCTGGTCTACAACTCTTAGTTCCAAAAGGATGAGTATTGCCACCAGGGAAACCACAATTATTCCATTGAACTGGAAATTAAGACTGCCACCTGGCCACTTTGGGCTTTTCTTACCTCTGAATCAACTGGCAAAAAAAGGAATTACTGCACTGGCTGGGGTGATTGATCCTGACTATCAAGCAGGAATAGGACTGCATCTATATAATGAGGGTAAAGAAGAGTTTGCCTGGAATACAGGAGATTCTCTAGGGTATCCCTTAGTACTTCCATGCCCTGTGATTAAAGTAAATGGAAAATTGTAACAACCCAGGCCAAACAGGACTAACAATGGCCCAGAATCTTCAGGAATGAAAGTTTGAGTCACCCCACCAGATAAAAAACCATGGCCAGCTGAAGTGCTTGCTGAGGGTAATAGGAACATGGAATGGGTAGTGGAAGAAGGTAGTGATAAATACAAACTTCGACCATGTGCTCAGTTACAGAAATGTGGACTGTAATAATCATAAATGTTTCTTCCTTGTTTCATTATGAGTATGATTGTATATGTACCTAAAACAAACTTCTTTGTTTTTTCCCCCAACATTTTCCCTTATCATATGACAAGTTGTCTTAGTTTCATGTCATAATATTAAAGGATGTCAAGTTTAAGAGTGAACATTACCCAAGGACTTGCACCCTATTCTTTAGGGAATTAATACATTTCTGGTTATACGCAGGAGAGTTGAACATTGTTAGGCAGAAATATATATATATGCATTACAGTTAGTGCTTTTACTTAGAGACTAAGTATGGTTTAAGGAAATGTGTATGGTTGCTGAGCTGACAAAGGGTGGAATGTGATTGTTAGGTTAATGTATCAACTTGGCCTGGTAATTGTGCCCAGTTGTTTGGTCAAGCAAGCACTAGGTTAATTGTAATATAAGGACATTTATGGGCTTAAGTCATCAGTAAGCTTATTGCATAGATGGCTGATTACATCTACCTCAACCAGGGAGATTGCCATCAGCAATGAGTGACAGTTTATCCAATCAGTTGAATGCCTTAAAAGGGGAAGTGATTTCAGCATTCAGAGAGAATTACCCAGCTCGTCTTTAGACAGCCAACACCTCCTGGAACCTCATCAAGGGCCTTCATTGGACATTCTTCTAAGCCCCTGGTTTGCAGCCTGCCTGCAGAACCTGGACTTGTGCATCCCCACAGTCACATGAGAGAATCTTACAAAATCTCATATTATTCATAGATATCTCCTGTTGATTTTGTTCCCTAGAGAACCCTGACTAAAACAAGTTTATAGAGTTTCATAAAATCCAAATAAGGGAAAATGTCAGAGATATAAGTATCCAAAAAAGAGATGAAAAAAAGAAAGGAAAGAAGAAAAGAGGAAGGAGGAGAGGAGGGAAGGAGGGAAGAAGAGAGAAAGAGAAGAAAAAGAAAATGAAAAAAGAAGAAGAAATGGAAGGAGTTAGAAAGTGAATGTTTTGCAAGAAAACATTGGAAGAGGTAAATTAAAAAAAAAAAAAAAACAGCTAAAAGATAAAAGCCCCATTGAAAGCAGCAAAATTAGAATAAATATGAATGAAAACTTACAACACAATATATAGGCTTACAAACTTCACACACTATAAAATGGAAAATAAAAGGAAGATTTTATTCTAGTTTCAATTCCAACTATGATAGAGTAACAGGCATGTGATTTACCCTCCTACAAAAAATATAATATTGAAAAAAAATTATGAAACAGCTGCCTTAAGATTTTGAACAACAGAGAGCAAAAGGCTATGATCCTAGAGGGAGGAAATCACATTAGGTAAGCACCACATTCATACCAGCCTGGTGCCATGGACATTATCAAACTGCGACACAAGGGAAGTGGAATTCAGTCACAAATCAGTGGTCTTAATTGTTGAAGTAAGTAGAAATCAGAGATCTGGGTTCCTGAAACATCTAAAATTTGAAGGACTATTTACCAGAGGAGGGAGTTCCAGAAGTAAGCAGACCTGAAAAGAGTTAAATGTTTCATAAAAGGGACAGAATTCCGCAAGTCTAGCAGAGAACAATGCTGGGGGGATGTGAATGAAAATGAGGTTCCAAAAGTTATACAATTGCTTAGAGACATTGCTATCTATTCATGTAAAATGGAATCACCTTGCTGAAGAACACATATTCTTCACAAGAGCACAAGGAACATTCACAAAGATAACCATAGATTATAAAATGAAACAACTTCTCAAAACATTTCAAAGATTTATAGTCATATAAACTATATCCTTAGTCTAAAAGGAAAATAAATTAATATCAACAACAAAAAGCAACTGAAAAATAATTGAAAACTAAACAATACAGTTCTATATAACCATGAATTAAAGTAAATAAACAAATAATAGGGAAATATAAAATATTTTAATCTTCATGATAAAAATAACATAAACAATCAAAATTTACTGGCTGTACCTAAATCAATGTTCAAAGGAAACCTTATAGCTTTTAAACATAAAAAACGTTTAAAACATTTTATGTTTTTAAACATAAAAAATGTTTAAATTAGAAAAGAAATTAGAAAAGAAAAAAATAAATAAATCAATGGACAAAGCTTCCACCTAGAAAATAAAGGAGCAAAGTAAAAGGAAAATAAGCAAAAATATTGAATTAATAAATATAAGAACTGAAATCAATAAAAGGGAAAAAGGACAAATAGGAGAAAAAACACTAAAAATTAAAATCAATTTTTTTAAAGATTAAAAAAAAACTAATAAAACCCAGCAAGAATGAACAAGATAAAGAGAGAATATACATATTTACAACATTATGAATGAAAAAGAAGACATAACTACAGGTCCTATGGATGGTAAAAAAAGTTATGTCAATGTATTATCCAACCTAGATGAAATGGATAAATTACATGAAAGATGCAAATGGCCAAAACAAGCATAAAAATGATTAGAAAGTCTCAAGTACAATGTATCTATGAAAGGAATGGTCTTTATTAGGAAGAACAACTATCTGAAGGAAATTTAGATACATATATGTTCTTCAATGATTTATTTCAAATATTTAAGGACAAAATAATATCAATGAAATACAAAATAATTCAGAAAATAGAGGAAGAAGGAATGCTTCTCATATTATTAAGTGTAGCCATCAAAAGTTTGACACCCAGTGTTTAAAGGAACTAAGAAGATGTACATAGAAGTACAATAGATATTTGATGCTTGTGGACTGGAAGATTTATTTTTCAGATGCCAATTCTTATCAAATCAACATAAATTTTTAGAGCAATCCTATACCAAATTAATGAGGAACTTCTGTATAAAAGTATAATACTGACTAGAAAAGTTTTAGATTAAATGATATGTGTGGCTATATGAATTCTAATTAGGAAGAATGAAAAAGGAATTTGGGGGAGTGGATGTAGCTCAGTGGTTGAGCACCTGCTTCCCATGTTTGAGGTCCAGAGTTCAATCTCTGGTGCCACCTAAAAAAATCAAACAAATGAAAAAACCAACTCTTATTGGGAAGCAGGTGTGGCTCAGGGATTGACTACCTGCTTCCCATGTTCAATTCCCAGTACCTTCTAAAAAAAAAATAGCAAGTAGTAAAAATTATATAGCTTGTATTATTCCACAGTATAATAAATGCTATACAGAACACATGGTTGCTTTGAAGATGATCAGGCATAAGAATTGAGTGCTAAACAGTAGATGGCTTGAAGAAAGATTTTGGAAAAATCTAAACAATTAGGGGTTAAGGGCAGTGGGTTTGGACTCCCAACTCAACTACTGCCTAGTGTTGTTGCAAAGAGTAATCAAGATGGCTTTAAAGCACTCAGTAACTGGTAACTCTCCAACATATAGCAAAACACCTGATAAATAGAGCTATCATTGTTAATATTAATATTGGATACAAGGATGAGGTCATCAAAGTTTTATGGGACTGGGTTAGAGCATAATGGTGATCAGGAAGAAGCATTTAAAGACCTAACTAGTGGAATGTGGACAGTGGTGTTTTAGGATCATAGTAAACTTTCATTCCCTGAGGTCAGATCATGCGTTAGTTTGTGTTTCTGCATCATGGGTAAAAAGAAAGAGAGAAACAGATTAAACAAGTCCATTTACATTCCTCAGAGCCACACTATATGTCATAAATCAAATATTTTCAGTGAATATTTTTATTATTCATTGTCAAGTTTCTCATTATTCTCAGGAGAAAACAATCTAGTATTCATATAGATAGTTGTTTGCATTATTATGATTATAGTTGATGCAATCAAAATAATTACATATAATGAGCATATAGTTTAAATTTCATGACTCAACACTAAGGACAACCCTTACTTGATTTAGTATTTTTCATTATGTAATCAAAACTCAGAATTAAATAATTTTGAATGGAAAAGATTGAGTAAGAAAAATAAAAGTTTATTCCATCAAGAAACCTTTGTATCTTCAATAGCTTAATGCTTGCCCATTCCAAGAAAAGCCAAATGTCCTTACCTCTTTCAGTGAGGCATTAATACCTGTTGTGAAAAACCTTTATTAATGCTAATTGCTCCAGCAAGCAGTGAAAAGGGAACAGCAGGACCAAGGGTTGTATGTGACTATCTACAATAAAATGAAGTTCTCTACCTCATGGGCCTTTAAGCATGCAGCTAACCCTTCTGATTACAAAAGGTACAGAGTGCCAGTAAAAGACATCAAGATTTCCTGAAGACAATTATAAAAGCATATAACATCTGTTCTCAATCATGGGAGACAGGAGAGAAAATGTGCACCACATGATATGCTACATGCAACAAAGAAGTCCAGCTGTGTGAAGAAAAGCATGTTAAAAGGGCAAGGGCCAAGAAAGTACAGTGGAAAGTAGGCATTGTCACGATGACAGTGACCCGTGGTGGTCCATTTGAGTAGCTCCATGGTGCCATGATCTGTTTGTTCTCCCACAGAAAAGGACACCTGTGACATCCTCAATTATTCATAAGAAAATTACTATATTACGTGGTTTCAAATGAATTTCTAAGGAAGCTACATGGAACAAAGCATTCTCACAGCCCTTTGTTCTAACAATCCAGGTTTGAAAATGCCTTTTTCTCCTTCTAAAAATTATTTCTTTCCAAATGATTTGTACATGATTCAAAATAAAGCTTTAGAGAGAATCCTGTATCTTATGCATGACTGTTTTCTAATCCCACAAATTCTCTAATAAAGAAAAAGATAAATAATATAATAAGATTGCATTGACTGCCACAGCAGAAAGAGCCTCAAACAGGGGGGGATCCTAAGGGCTCCAGAGACATCTAGACAATCTAGGCAGGGCAGACAATTTCAGGAATTCAGCACCCTGTCAGTGGGCCTTACTTTGGAATATATGCTCCCCAATGTAACAGAGTTAGACTCATTTATAATTTCTCTACACATGGCTCTACTGCCCCTTTTATTTGATACTATAATTAGCACTATACTCATTAAATATATGTCCAAGAGACTTAAATCTTCAATCTGTTCATATGCCGATTAAGCCCTGAATCTCAGCAGAGTTGCAAAACCTGCTCGCCAGTTCATTGGTCTTGCCCAGAACAACTAACAGAAGGATAATGAACAACTCCCATCTTAAAAAACAGAGAGTATCTACAATTGCAAGCAAGACAGTTCCATCCATCTGCTCCATGGGATCTAAGCCCCCTATCAATCAGGAGCAGAGTGGGCATCGTCATCCCTAAATCCTCAAGACTGAGGAATAAACAAACGTATGGGGAAATGCCATTATGAACTAAAGTAGACTTATCATTATTCTAGCAATGGAAGAACTTTAATATTGATATAAAGGCAGTGGCCACCAGAGATTCTGAGGAAAGGAAGACAGAAGAATAGGTGAAACATGGGGCATTTTGGGGACATTGGAATTGTCCTGCATGACATTGCAATGATGGATATAGGCCATTATACATTTTGTCAAAACCTATAAAATTGTGTGGTGCAAAGTGCAAACTATATTGTAAACTACAGACCATGATTAATAGCAATGCTTCAATATGTGTTCATCAATTGTAATAAATCTACCACACTAATGAAAGATGTTATTGCGGAAAAGTGTGGGAGGGGAAGGAGGTAAGATATATGGGAATCCTCCTATATTTTCTATGTAACATTCATGTAATCTAAAGCTCTTTGAAAATAAAACAAAAATAGAATAAAATAAAAAGCCAGTGTAAATAATTATTCTTGAAAGTAGTGATTGAAGTATGAGACCATTTATATAATCTATCCTTGTTACAAGTCTCTCATACGTACTGAGTTCCAGCCACACTGCCTCTTGTCTGTTCTTCCAAAATGGCATACACTTACAAGTGGGTTTCTGTATTTCCTCCACCTGGGATGCTCTTTGCCCAGATATCTGCATGACTTAGTCCCTCACCAACTTCAGGAATTAACTATATATTGCCATGCCTGTAAGGATATTACTGAAAAGACTAATTAATATATAATCCATTCCATTCCCTTTGTCTTGTTCCTGATGTATTTTTCCACTTAGCACTAATCACCATAATGATATTGAAGCTAGGAGAAGTCCAAAATCAGGATGTCATCAAGGTGTTGCTTTCTCCTAGAAGACTGGCATTCTGGACCTGGCTGTGAATGATCCATGTTCCTTGGCTTTTCTGTCACATAGCAATGCAGATGGCAGCCTCTCCTGGCTTTTCTTTTCTCTTCCAGGCTCCTTTCAGTTTCTAACTGCTCCCTCTGTGACCTCCCTTATAAGGCCCTCAGTAATAAGATACAATACAAAAATGATAAAGACACAGTAAAACTTTATTTTAGGAAAATATTTTCATCTAAAAGTAAATTTATAGAGTTTATAGTCTTATCTACAAGGATGATTAGAGAGAATTAAAACAAGTATTATAAACTTCCTGCAAAGGTTTCATGTGAGAGTAAGTATCTTTTTCCTGGGCCATGGATGCCATTTCATATGAAAAAAGTGCAAACTGGGTCGTCAATGCTCATTCTTACATATTTCAAACATTCTTTATTGGTCCCCTCTTCTATATTAGCTGATGGACTTGCTAAATTCACAGATCAAATAAAAGCTGTTTGCAAGGCATTCTCTCAATTTATACCCTAAAATTTACAAACTACTTGTGGCAGTTTGGTATTGTTTATGAATTCCAAAAACAGATATTGGATTGTGCTTGTAAACTGTCTGTTTCTCTGGGCATATTAGATTTATTAATTTCAGAGGTTTCACTTTTAATTGATTAAATTATGATTAGGGTTTTGATTCAGCCACGTCAGTAGGACGTTGAGTCCCCACTGCCTTGGTGGGTGTATTAGTCAGTCAAAGGGGTGCTAATGTGAAATACCAAAAATGGGTTGGTCTTTATAAAGGGTGTTTATTTGGGGTAGAAGTCCACAGATACCAGGCCATAAAGCATTAAGTTTCTTCTCTCACCACAGTCCATTGCCACATGTTAGAGCAAAACAGCTGCTGGTGTTTTCCAGGGTTCAGGCTTCTGGTGTTCCTCTCTTCCCAGGGCTGCATTTCTCTCCAGGCTTAGCTCCTGTTTCCTCCACAAGGTCAGCTGTAGACGATTAGGCGAACGGCTTGCTTCTCTTCTCCTGGGGCCTTCTTTCCAACATCAAAACTGCTTCTCAAAAGACTGCTTCTTCAAAACTGTTCTTGCCATGCCTTTTATATTTGATTCCCCACCCACCAAGGGGTGGGGCTCAATGCCCTAATCATAACCTAATCATGCCCAGATTAACAGATCAGTTTACAAGCATGATCTACTTATATTTTTGGAATTCATAATTACATCAAATTGGCCAACGGGTACACTCCACCCTCTGAATTCCAAAAATACATTACAATATTCAAAAAACCTTAAATTGGTAACAATTCAAGTACAAAATCATATCATAGGCAGTTTAAAGAAATACAGTTTGTCTTCAGGCAAAATCCCGTCTGCGATAGACCTCTGAAACTTACAAAACCATTTAACTGCTTCCAATACACAATGGAAAGACAAAGGATAAACATTTTCATTATCATAAGGAGAAATTGGGATGTTAGACATGAGTCATGGATCCTCTACAGTTCAGTAACCCTGCAGGGCATCCTCCATTCGATTTCAAAGTCTGAGAGTCATTCTTAAGAAGATGGTTTCTTATCCTTGGGGCCACGTTGGAACCCACCCTTTCCACAGGCTTGCCCAATGGCCATTTTCTTGGTTCCACCTTCATCAAGCATCTGGGTGTTGACCAAGCTCCAGATCTCACCCACCAAGGGTGTTGGGGTGATTGCCACACCCCACCCAATCTTTGGGTTAGAGTCTTAGCCCCCCTAGTACAGTGAGGTGAAGACAACATTCCCCCTAACCTTTAGCATACAGGTTCAACCCTCTCAGAGCAATGAGTTGACTACCTGGCCTTCCCTAACACTTGGCATGCAAGTTCAACCCTCTCTGAACAATGGGTTGACCACCTGACCTTCTCTAATCCATGGTGGACAGGTACACCCCTCTCAGACCTACGGGGTGTTGACCTTAACCACCCTAATCTTTGAGGAATGTGCTCCACCCTCTCTGCACCCTGGGATGGCAAAACTCTCCCAGAACATTGGGTGGGGACATCTACCTTCTTCAACTGCTGGGGTAAACTCACACTCTCTGTACGATGGGGCATCAAAACTTTCTCAGAACATCGGGTAGGAACATCCACCCTCTTCAACTGCAGGGGCAAACTCACCCTCTCTGTACACATGGGTGGGGCTTGTCTCTTGGCCCAAGGAGATGTCTTAAGTCCAGATCTCTGCTTCCACAGTTTTCTTCTTAAAGCTGATTCTCCTTCAATCTCTCCTTTCCATGTCCTTTTTAGTCCAAGCTGATAGTGGTTTTGTTCATACAGCTCTCTCAAAAACTTTGTTGGTTTAGCATGTAGGAATCAGGGTTCCAAGCCATCAGACAGTAAGAACTTCCACAAGTCTTTCCTAGATAACTGCATTTTTGATCCTGATTTACAAGTCCCAACTTTAATTAATTCCTCAAATCGGGCACTATCATCTGGAGACTTGATTTCCAGAGGATTGAAATTTCCAGAATGAGTTTCTGTTTTCTTTGTGCCCAAAAATTCAGTCCTCAGCTTATTTCACCCATCTAGCATTTTGCTATAAGCTACAAGGAGAAGCAAGCCACATTCTCTGAGTTTACTTTGGAAAGTTCTTCAGCTAAATGTTGAGGTTCACCATTTTAAAATCTGCCTTCCATAAAATATGAGGAGTTAATCTTGCTAAGTTCTCTACAACTTTAAAACATGGATCTCCTATCGTCCAGTTTCCAGTAATAGTTTCATCATTTAATTCTAAGGCCCCATAAAAATTATCTTTAAAGCAATCTAGGCCTCTTTCACCAAGCATCTCACAATTCCTCCAAAAAATATCCTTTATCTATTTATAAAACCATTCCAGCATTTTGGTAACTGCAAAAGCATGACCCCCTCTCTTGGTACCAAATTCTGTATTAGTCACTCAAAAGGGTACTGTAGCAGTTTGATATGGTTTATGAATTCCAAAAATAGATATTGGCTTATGTTTGTAAACTGGTCTGTACCTGGGCATGATTAAATTATGATTATGACTTTGATTGGGCTACATCAGTAGGATGTTGAGTCCCTGTCCCTTTGTGGGTAGGGATTCACAGATAAAAAACATGGCAAAGAACAGAGTTAGAGTTTTGATGCTGAGTTTTTGAGCTGAAGCCCTGGGAAGTAAGCACACTGAGGAGTTTGGACATGAGGAAGGAGAGAAGGTCCGGAGAAGAGATGAGCCATTCGCTTGGTAGTCTACAGCTGCCTTTCTGGAGAAAGAGCACAGCAGCTGAGCCCAGAGAGAAATGGAGCCCTGGGAAGAGATGAACCAAAAAAGCCTGAAGTCTTGGCAGACATCGGCAGCCATCTTGCTCCAACACATGGCAATAGACTTTGGTGAGGGAAAGCAATTTATATTTTATGGCCTGTTAATTGTAAGCTAAATAAATACCCTTTATAAAAACCAACCAATTTCTGATATTTTGCATCAGCACCCCTTTGACTGACTAAAACATGTGCTGATGCAAAATATCAGAAATCTGTTAGCTCTTATAAAGGGTATTTATTTGGGGTAGAAGCTTACAATTACCAGGCCATAAAGCATAAGTTACTTCCCTCACCAAAGTCTGTTGCCACGTGTTGGTGCAAGATGGCTGCCAACATCTGCAATGGTTCAGGCTTCCTATTCCTCTTGAGTCTCTGTGGTCCCAGTGTCTTCCAATATCAGCTGTAGGCTGGGATAAGTCTCATCTCTCTCCCAGGGCTCGTTTCTCTCTGGGCTCAGTTGCTCTGTTCACTTCATAAGGCCTGCTGTAAACTATCAGGCAAATGGTTTATCTCTCTTCCCTGGGCCTCTGCCATGTCTCATGTATCCTTCTCTCTTTCCTCAAATATCTGCTTCTCTCTGTATTTACTTCCTGGGGCTGCAGCATTAAAACCCCAAAATAATTCCTCTGCCATGTTGTTTTCTCTGTGAGTCCCTGCCCACCAAGGGTTTGGAGACTCAACCTCTTACTGATGTGGCCCAATCAAAACCTTAATCTTAATTTAATTAAAAGTCAAACCTCTGAATCCAATATAATCTAATATGCCCAGAGGAACAGACCAGTTTGCAAACATAATCCAATATTTATTTTTGGAATTAATATATAATGCCAAACTGCTACATCCACTGAAAGAAAAATACAAAAAAATGAATAAACAAATTTTGATACATCTATAAAATGGAATATTATTCAGAAGTAAAAAGAAATATAACTATCAAATCACAGAAGGGTGGGGAAGAACCCTAAATGCATATTGCTAAGTAAAAGAACCAATCTGAAAAGGCAACATATTGTATGATTCCATACTGTATGGAATTACATATTGAATGGTTGACTACATACTATATATGACAGTCTAGAAAAGACAAAATTATAGAGATGGTAAAAAGATCAGGTTTTGCCTCTGGTTGTTGGTGGAGGAGAAGAGGGGAAGTTGAGAAATGCATTTTATTCTTGTATTCTCTCATAGTTCTGGAACCCAGAAATCTAAAAATCAATGTGTTATCAGGGACTTGCTTTATCCAAAGGTTCTAGGAGAAATTCCATTTAACTTGACGTCTGCAAAGATCTTTTTTTTTTCCCAAATGAAATAATAGTCACAGGTTCTGGGAATTACGATGTTGAAATATGTTTTCAGAGGCTACTATTAAATTCAATATGATTTAGTAATTAAATGGATATATGAAAGAGGTTCAGCCATGTATTTCAGTCTATAAATTTCCTGTTGAGCACAGGTTTTGCTGATTCTGTTTTTTAAACATCATATTTGCCTTATAATTTGATTCACAATATATTCCAATTGTGATTTCTTATTTGAAACATGTCATGTATATTATTTAGAAGGATTTTGCTTAAAATTTTGTTAGAACTTTGTTTTTGATTCTTAGCTTGCTTCTATTATGGTCAATAAGCATTCATGGTACTGTTTTGATATTTGGAGCTTACTTTTGCCTATTGATTCAGAATTTGGTCAATATTAAAGTTTTCCATATTTTCTTGAAAATAATTTCTTTGTTGGGGGTATGTGATTCAGTTATTTTATATCCTGAGTTTTTGTCTGAATTTTTTATCAATTACTAATAGAGTTGCATTGAATTCTGCAGCTATGATTCAGTATATTTCTTTTTCAAATTTTATCTTTATCATTGTTGCTTTATATATTTTGAAGTCATGTTACTAGCTGCATTAAAAAATTGGATTTTAAAGCCTATTTTAACTTGAGGTTTTAATACTTTATTTCAACTTCAAACAATGAAGTAACAGACAAAAGGCAGCTTAACATATTATAGAACCATTATTTTAAAAAATCCTGTCCAGGCACATTTATCTTATTTAATCTTAAAAACAAGCTCAATTGTTTCTCCAGTGTTCTGAAAGATGAATTAATGAGCACAGATTGGTTAAATAACATGACCAAGTTAACCTTGTTAATGAAGAAAATGAAAAAAAAAAAAATTTGCTGGTATTCACATCTCATAAAACTAAATCCTTTATCTTTTGTTTTTTACCTTTAGCATTGATTTAGTACCTTCTTTGCCTTTGCTACAAAAATATTATAACATTAAGTGCAGTCTATAAGTTGCATTAGTTGTTTTTAAACATTTATCACCATATTCTTAACACTTTGTAGTAAAGAACATTCTTGTATTTGTATTATTAATCACAATCCTCATCTACCACTGAACTCACTTATTATACAGTCCTTAAATTATCTTCTAGCTGTCTTTCAATTAGCATTGAAAGACTACCCCTTTCAGCCACAATCACATTTATAAATCAGCAGAGTTAGTTATAGTCATTTTAATGTATTACCATCTCCTCTATTCATTTTCACATATTTGCAATCAACTATATTAAATATTCTACATGCATTCACCATCAGCTCCCTTTTCTCATCCTACATTCTGTCTCCTACTAACCTATACTCTACAGTTTAACTCCATAAGCTTATTCATCATATTTAGTTCTTATAAGTTAGACCATACAATATTCATCCTTTTTTGTCTGGCATATTTTACTCAACATAATATCAAGGCTCATCCATGTGCATCCCAAGTTCATTTCTTCATACAGCAGAATAGTATTCCATTGTATGTACATACTACATTTTATTATCCATTCATTTGTTGATAGGCACTTAATTTGTTTCCATCTTTTAGCAATTACGAATAATTCCACTATGAACATCAGTGTACAGATATCCATTCACATCCTTGCTTTCAGTCCCTAATAACCGGATTGTCAGATTATAAGGCAGTTATATATTTATTTTCAGGAGGAACAGCCAAACTGAATTCCACAGAAGGTGCACCATTTTACAATCTCACCAAGAGTGAAGGAGTGTTACCATTTCTCCACGTCCTCTCCAGCACTTGTAGTTTTCTTTTAATAATGGCTATTCTGTAAGATGTGAAATATCTCATTGTAGTTTTGATCTGCATTTCACTAATAGCTAGTGATATTGAGTATCTTTTCATGTCATTTTTGGCCATTTGTATTTCCTTTTTGGAAAAATATCTATTCAACTCTTTTGTCCTTTTTAATGTTTGGTTGCTTGTCTTTTTATCGTTGACTCGTAAGATCTTTTCATATAACATGGAAATCAAACCCTTATCAGATATGTGGTTTCAAAAATTTACTCCCACTGAGTAGGCTGCCCTTTTACCTTCTTAACAAAGTCATTTGAAGTACAAAAGTGTTTAAGTTTGAGAAGGTCCCATTATCCATTTTTAGTTGTCTTAAATCCTGTGTCTCATCAGGATATTTGGTTTGTTCCTCTGGCTGGGCCATATCTTCCTATTTCTTAGTATAGTTTATAATTTTTTGCTGATATCTAGGCATCTCATTATGTTGGTGATTTTATTCTGTTGGCCAATTTGTCTCTTGCCTAGTGGCTTTGTTTCACAGCTTTTCTGTTATTTTTGGTTCACTTTTAACTAAAACTTTAAGATCACCCTGTTTAATTTATCCAAACAGGGTAAGGGACCCACTAATGGGGTGAGACCATATCATCATCATCGGGGCCTGAGAAAGGAATGAGACAAGCCTTATCTCCTGCACTTCTCTGGCTGGCCAGCAGATAGCATGCTTTGGCAAACCTTTCCATGGAGAAGGATCTTTTAATTTCCACTGATTAGGTTTTCTGAGCCAGTGATTCAAAACTGAGCTATGCTGTTTAAACCTGCTGACTAGAAAAGAGGAATATGTTGTTTTCCCTCTCCATTAGCCCCTCATCTGCTAGTTTTCCCAGGCTATTTGCCTCAAGTGTGGGAGATGGGCTGTGTTCGCAGCTGCAGGGACTAGTAGCTCACAGTTTTCATCTCTCTGTCCTTCTTCCCTCCTAGACAATGCGTGTGGCACTCTCCTGGACTGCAGATCCCCAAAACATGTCTCTTGGACAACTTCTGCCCTTTCTTCCTTGTTTTCTAAGAGAGCTCCACCCCACCTGACCTACTCTGACACCATCTCCCTGGAATCCACTCCTCCTCAATAGACGTGAGGCTTGTTTGTTTTTTTTTTAAATTATAACTAAATGCTTCTCTTTATCTCATGTAATATTTCTTGCTTCAAATCTATTTTCTCTTATAATAGCATAGTGTCATCAACTTAGATGCTGGCAAAAGCATCAATAGAAAATGAGATGGAGACTATCAGGCTAGTTTCTTGGTTGTTTTCTTCATCCATTCCAAAGTTATGTCTGCTTGGCTACCCAGAGCCTCAATTTTTGTCTCCACAAATTATAAGCTGCTCTTTTCTTTCCCCCTTCTACTCCCTACACTGTGAATTGGTAAATGTGCTGAATGAAATACTAATGTGATTCACCAAATGTTGCCATACTCTTCTCTGATGTATTGGTCACTCAAGTACAGTCTGTCTTGGTTGTACTCTGATCCTTTCAAGCAATTTATTAGTGTATTTTATCCATTCTTTATGATTGTTCTTTTGTGGGAAGGGAGGTTTACTCTGACATAGTAGCTGTGTTTTTATGGGTAAGAGTAGGAAATGCTGGAAATGGCACCATTTTTCACTTAGACATGGCTACAGCTTATAACAATTAAAGTATTCATAGGTCTTCCAAAGTTTTTATTTATTCACAGGTATTCCTTTTAATTTTTTTGTTGTAAGAGGAAAAAGCAAAATTTTATGGCTTATTAAAAAAATAGAAGCTTAAGTCTCTGTAAACCAATGTTTCAGATGAAGATGGTTCTGGACTGGTATAGCAACTCTTTCCTTGTAAATATACTGCTTCCATGTCTGTTCACAGTGGCTGCTGTGGGTTTCATCTTCCCCTCATCCAGGGTTAGGAGATATAAAAGTAGGGTAGCATATGTTCATTCCTCTTTATAAATGACCAGAAAGTGGTATATTGGTGCAAGAATTTGGAAACATGGCCTCTACAAGCTGTGAAGGAGGTTGTCTTCTCCATGGGTCAAGTTAAAACCTAGGAGCTGTATAATTAAAGGAATAAATGGCTATAGCTATACAGCTATTAATCCCTAACTTCTTCCATCTTTGTTTTCCCAAGGACGAAAAGGCGTAAAGAAGATGTTCAGAGTTCTATTTTGTGGAGCAGGAGTGTAATGTGAAACACAAAGCACAAATTTCTGATCTTCTGTAAGGAATCGTATCTTACTCCACTTACCCTTTCAGCCCCGCCCCACTCCAGGTCATTTTCCATCAAACAGTGTTAGTGTTAGGTGATACCATGCTGCTGAGAATGCTGTCATTTAAAATTATGTTGTCTAAAACACACTTCTCCACAGCTAAACAATTTACAGTTTGTTGAAACATACTCACAGTGACAAACAATTTAAATTTCTATGCAAGCTTTGAGCTCTATTTCTTCCAAGTTTTGCAACAGAATTCATTCTCTTTTAGAAAAATTTTTGACACATAAATGCCTATATGCTGTCATGAAATTCTGCATAGTAGCACTGAAATGCATTTCTTAAGGTACATATCATAAGTTTCAGTTCATTGTATATAGCACTAAGTCATCCCAGGATAGAAGTTACAGTATTGAAACTGAATACCTATGACGCTTAAAGTCCATTTGGCAATGTCATAATTTTTACATGGTTCATTTAGTTATCTTTATTGCAGTTTCTAGTACAGCTAATGCTGAGACATCTGATTTAAAAGCATTAAGGAATTAGAAGTAAAGGGTATACATCCTCTTTAATAATTTTTTTCTTTTTTCTTTCTTTCCTTCTTTAAGTGAAGCAATATTGTAATTAGTAGTGATAAACAAATTATCAGTCTTTCATATGGTTGAGTTAATCTTTGAAGTCGCCAAAGGGGCTTTTAATTCTTCAGATCCATTACCACCACGAACGTTTTCAAAGATCACTTCTGATGGACTATTTCTTAATCTAGTTGGAAATATGAGGATCTAACTATGTTGGGTTTAAGTAACTTATCTTACTTAAGAAGATACACATGACCAATGGAAACAACCTTTTGATCAAGTCAGGTACATTTATTTAAACTATGGTTGAGGATGTGGACTGTTCATATTGTGCCTTGCGCCCCAGCATCATCCAGAAAGAAAAGATATTTTGCAGAAACATATCTTTTGTAAATAGTTATTGAATGGAAGTATCAATGAAATCATTTAATAGTATAAAGAGGAAATAAAGAATAATGAATTACCATTTTTATGTGTTGAGTGTGAATTGACATTGGGAATTCACATAGGGCAATCTGAAAAGCAGGTGGTAATTGATGATGACTAGAACCCAAGAAATAGGTTACATACCTTTCTTCTATATTGAATAATTTCTACAAATATGTATATAAGGAATACCTTCTTGAATGTTGAAAATAAATCCCAGATCACTATTATTTTAATCAGAAGGTTAATTTTGACTGCAAATATTATAAATCTTGTGTTTTTTTGCTATTTCCCCAACCAAGGAAAATGTAATTATTTTGAAACATCATAATATGCTGTGAATACATGAACTTTCCACACTTTAAGCAATAAATCTCACTCCAAGGTGTGCTACTGACCCTAATAGTATTACATCTAAGCAACACTGATTTTTTATTGGATATGCTAACTTACCAATAATATAGCCCCTTAAGAATTTTAAAGGTCTTTTAAGTGTCGCATATAGAAGAACTGCTTAATAATTGAGAAAATTTACTTTTCAACAATTATATTTGCTTACCTATAAGGTATTTGTGAATATACATTATTTTACTTAAAATACTCATTTAAATATACATTATAAATTTTGCCCTGCAAAATAAAATCTTATATTCACACATTTGGAAAATCAGATGATCTTGTTCCAATGGATAACTACTGATAGGTGGATATTACATAAATAGGAGGAAAAATTGTGTTAAAAATTATGAAAGCCTTAAATAATTGTGAATTGATAGTTTCAACTTTATTGACTCTTGTGCAACAGAGATGTTTGGCAACCAAAAGCCATATAAATGTGCTAATTACAAAATTGCTTAATCACCAGCCATTCTCATAATTTAACATCTAATGAATTCTTGATAGATTCATGACTTTATATTGTGCACTAGATAGAAAGGCTATTTTCCCTTATCTTACTCATTGTAGATAACATTATCCCTAATGAAATATTTATATTTCATTGACAAACCAGAGAAGCACTGCATATGCCTTGTGGTATCAAATGTCACATGTTTTAGCAAAAGTATAACAGCTAACATTTACTGAGAGTTTACATAAATTATCTCATATAATTCTCTCCACCTCTCCATAAGGTAGAATGGTTATTTAAAATATTGTCAGTTGCTATATCTGATAAGGTACCAAATATCAGTGGTTTATTTAGCACAATATAATTTAATTTTATCAGTCAAGTGAAGTCTAAACAAGGAGTTCCTGATTAGGTCTTGTTACAATTTGAGATTATTTTTATGAATCCCCAAAAGAGAAAGATTATGCTTGTAAACTACTCTATTCTTCTGAGTGTGATATCCTTTGAGTCTATTGGATTCAGTTAAGGGGACCTTGATTAGATTACCTGTTAAGATTGCTTTGAAAGTTTTCTTTGATTTGACCACATCAGTAGGGTATGATTCAGGCTGAGTCCCCACCCTCTTCGTGAGTCTGATATAAAAGGAACACTAACTCAAGAAGACACACTGGAAGAGGGAGCGCTCTCTCATTTTTGATCCTGGGGTCCCAAGGATAGATGAGCCATTTACCTGATAGTTTGCAACTGACCTTGGGAAAAGAACAGAACAGCTGAGAAGGCCTGGAAAGAAACGAGCTCTATACCAGGAAAGAGAGGAAGCCCTGATAGAAAAGCCCTAGGCCAGCCTGCAGTTGAGAGTGAGGAAGCCCAGAGAGGATGGCTGAACCGTGACAGAGATCAGTGACCATCCTGCTTCAACATGTGGCAAAACTGACTATGGTGAAAAAGCAACCTTAAGTTGGACCCTTTAGGGCCTTGTAACTGTAAGTTCTTACCCTAAATAAATGCCCTTTATAAAGCCAACAGAACTCTGGTACTTTGTATCAGCATTTCTTTGGCAGACTAATAGAGGTCTCAATTCTGCTCAGTCATTCAGGGAACCAGACTGATAAAAGTTCTGCCTACTTCAAGAAAATATTGCTGTGGACATCAATATCTAATCAGAGAGATTGAGAGCTGAAGACTTTTCTTGTTTATTTGTTTGTCTGCTTTTGTTTATTATTATTATTATTGAAATAATGAAAATGCTCTAATAATTATTGAAGTGATGAATGCACAACTATGTGATTATACGATTGATTGTACACTTTGGATGACTTGTATACTTTATTAACATGTACCAATTAAATTGATTTGTTTCTAAAAAATATCTAATGAGAGATTATCTCTCATATACACAAATACACACAGAGAGAAAGAGGCTTTGTCCACATTTCACTGACTCTGCTCTGTCACATAATAACACTGCAGAGAAAATGAGCCATGTTAATGTACTGTAGGAAAATTCTTGTGTTGACTGTGCTACCAGTCTTTACCACAGCTTATCCTTGTGTTCATCAGATAGCAATTTCATCATTCTTTCCACTCTTAGAATGTACTCTTTCCTTCCCCAATGAAGATCCCAAATGGCTCCATCCAGTTTCTGCATCGTGTTTTAGAGACTAATTCTCCAATGTCTATCTATTATGTGGAGCTGGGGCTCTAGAATATATGAGTCAAAAAGATGCTATGCAGTGGTGGAGCAAGAACAAAATAATCACATTTAACTTACTCATTTTGATAATGAACTATGAAGACACAAAAGAGCAATGATGAAATCCTGCCAACTGGAATTGCAAAGTCTCATTTTCCTAGAAGTGGTGGAAGATCTTTTACTACAGCCTAATTCAGCTCTTGGAAAAAAACTCTCTTGCTAATTGCTTTTTTTGTGCCCTTTTCTCAGTTTCTAGGAGTTTATTTCTTGTCCATTTCTCCAAGGCCACGTTGAAAGTGGGTGCTGATGAATAAGTCTACCTCTTGTGGAAGGTACAGCTTTCACAGACAGTCTCCTATGCATTCACCTTTGAAAACCTGAGGATGTTTTTAAGGCCTGTATAGTCAAAATACATTTTTGTTCCAGTTGGTGGTTTCTTTGGCATGGTAATTCCCTCAAAAGCATAGTACCATGTTCTGATAACCATACTGCAATTCTTTCCTGGACAAAATTCTCAAGCATAATTAATACCTTTGTTCTTTCAATTCTATATGGTTCTTTCCCCAAAAATGGCAGCCATTGTAGGCAATCAGACATGGGTGGGAAAAACTAGTCTTAATCATATTTTTATCTGGGGTTGAGATTTGACTGTTTAAACACAAAAATCTTTTCAATCTTCTTTTCTTCAAGATCAAGACGGAGCCAGTCTTTCTAATATTGAGACTTCATATTAGCTTGCAACTTCCCTCATAATAGATAACATTATTATCCCATTTATAGAGGTAAAAGCCAAGGCAATAAGGTTTATATAATTTATTTAATGGTACATAGCTAGTGATTTTGAAGCTAAGATTCAAACACAGCCGTTTTCCCACAGATGGGTTACCCTGTTACACTCCATAAATCCCCTCTCATCTTCCCATAATATCTCTTTCTGTCAGGACTTAAATAGCCAACCATAAAGCATAGAATTAGAGACTTCATCACATTACTCCATCATGCTCATCAATCCTTATCATGATTTCTTTAGACCCAAATACTTCTTTAAATTTCAGTGAAAATCAGAAATTTTCATGCACTAACCCTCACTGAAATGGAAGTCTGGAAGTATATGATGTCAACATTTCATCTATAGAAGCAAGCAAATCTCAGTTTCCCTTTGGTTGCCAGAACCATGCCTGCCACATATGCACAGCTCTAAATATGGGACAAATTTACATTTTTGCAAGTGGCATTTAATTTCTATTTCAAGATCTAGGCACATATGTGAAATCTATAAAATATGCACATCTGTATGTGGCCACATAATATCATTTTTCTCTAGGAAGTTAAAATAAACAGAATGTGCAAATTATTTGTGATGTAATGCGATATATTTATTATTTTTCTCTTAAAAACATTGTTTTTATTTAGTCACTCTAATTCCATTTGCACCCATGATTGTCAATTAGCAAAAATGCAAAATTATTTAAAATGAAAATGTAAAGCCCCACTACTGAATATTCTAATTCTATAGGCCTGGGATAAATTCTACCCCTGTATGTATAAATATTAAGAATCCTGTAGTGTAATTTGGTATTCAGGATGGAAACCCAGTGCTTCCTTTAACTGTTTGTGGTAAGCAGAATAATGCAACCCAAGGTTGCCCTAATTCCAAGAAACTGTGAATATATTACCTTACATGGCAAAAAGGAACTTTGAAGATGTGATTAAAGTTAAGGACTTTGAGATGGAGAGATTATCCAGGATTAACCAGGTAGAACCAGAGTAATCAGGTGAACTCTTAAAAGCAGAGAACTTTTCCATTTGTAGTCACAGGGAGCTGTAACTAGGAAAAATAAAAAAGATGAAACTTTGATGGTTTTGACAATTAAAGAAGGGGGTCAGGAGCCAGGAATTGTGGTCTCAAGAAACTGGAAAAATCTATTGGATTCTCCAATACATTCTGAGAAAAGGAAAGCAGCCCAATCTACTCATTGAATTTAGCCCAGTGAAAGCATTTGGACTTCTAACCTACAGAACTATAAGATAATAAATTTCTGTTGTTTTCACCCATTAAGTTTGTAGTAATTTGTTATACCATCAATAGAAAACCAATACACCATCTTTGTAATGCATATATCACTTTATTTTAGCACCTGATTTTATCTTTTAAAAAAAAATTGGATATCTTAGTTTACATTAAAAATTAAGAAACTAACAATACCCAGATTTCAATATCTATCTTATTTTTAAAATAAGCATGAAATTTCTGTTATTTACATCACCATGTGTGGAGAATAACTTTTCTTACTGCCTTAGAATTGGCAATTAGGATAAAAAGTTGGGGAAAATTATATGCCTCCCATTCTAAAGTGGGCCTCAGACTACTGAACCCAGACACTTTGTGCAGGGTTTATTCATTGATTTCTAACTCCTGCTGAGGCCCACAACTCTCAACCCATTTTCCTCTTCTAACTATTGTGATAGTTTGAATTTAGTGAATCCTCTAAAAAGATTATATTTTTGAACTAATCCAGTCTTGTGGGTGTGAGACTCTTTGATTGCACTAGATTCAGTTAATGGAATTTTTTTTAGATCACCTTTTAAAATATTTATTTTTTATTTATTTATTTTCATTTATTCCCTTCTCTACCCTCTGCTCCCCACCCCATTCACCCCCAGATGTCTCCCTCATCTGTCTGCTTGTACTCTGCCCATCTTCATTAGGAGCATGAGAACAGAACCCATGAGCTCCCATGTAGGAGGCGGGTGCCCAATTGCTTGATCTACATCTGCTCCCGATTAGATCACTTTTGTATGGACTACATCAATAAGGCTTGACTCAGGTGGGATCTCTGCCTTCTTACTGAAGCCTTATATAAACAGAAACCCAGAGAAGGGAAACTGCCACTTTGTTTCTGCCATGTGAGAGAGAGGACTGAAGGAAGACAGAGATGCCCGAAGAGGCTGAGAGAGGTCCCAGAGTCTGAATCAGAAGAGCAGAGAGGTACAAAAAGAGGCCCCTAAGGGGCTGGGCCCATAGAGCAGCTCAAGGCTGAAAAGATGAGCGTTATGCCTGATCACCCACAGCTGGGCTCAGGAAGAAAGCAGAGCAGCTGAGGCTGAGAAGAGGTCCAGAAGGAGACAAGCCACATGCCTGATTGCCCACAACTTGGCTATAGAAGATGGTAAGCCCTGAGGGGAAGGCATGGACCTTGGCAAAGGTGAGCTGCCATCTTGTTTCATCATGTGGCAGGATGCCAGGATCACCAGCAGCTGACTTTTTTGAGACAGCATCTCTGATAGTGCATTGATTTGGACATTTTTGCAGCCTCAGAACTGTAAGATTTTCCTGTAATAATATGCCCATTATAAAAGCCAACCCATATCTGGTATTTTGCATAGGCAGCCTTTGGCAAGCTAAGACACCTATATAAGCAGAATACTCTGAAGGAGGCTGAGTGAGATTAGAATGGCAGGATTCAAAGTTGTTCTTTTGGGCTGTTGTGTGGGACATACAAGGGCTCCTCAAGAGACCACTGGCAGAGATCTGCAGTATCAGAAGAAGCAGACATTAGTGACCCTCTTCATTCTTTGATGAGTGGTGAGCTGTGGGAACAAACTATTCCATTTAGGGGACAGCACTTTGAGAGGGAGTTATTTAAAGGATCTGACAAGGGTCTTATGAAAAAACAATGGTGAACATTTTTATTGTGGTAACATATATACAATTCAAAATTTCTCATTTTAACCACTTTCAGGTGTACAATTCAGTGGTATCAATTACTGTCACAATATTATACTTCCATCACCACCAAGTTTTTTCAACCAAACTCAGCCAGCTTTTTCACCACCCCCAAATAAGTTATTTTAAGTCTAAGGGCTTTTGTGAACATAGAGGTTGATGCCTTTTTCTTGCCTGGCCATTTCTGATGGCAAGAGAATTGCTAAAGTAGCCTGCATCAATTGGATAGTATGCCTGGGTAGAAAATGGTATGGAAAGGAAACTTAGGACTTCCCATGGCTCCATAAGAATGAGCTTGGTAGTTAGAAACAGAAATTGTAAGGCACATGATGCAGAGAACATTTTCTCCATTGTTTATATCCTTAGTGTGGGACTTGGTCTACAGAAAGTATGTAATAAATATGTCATGTATCTATGCTTTAAATAATGTGAAAGGCAAAACAAAACTTATAACAGGGTTCATTATTTTAAATTCAAAGAGAGAAAATATAATTTATATACTAAAAATAGTCTATAGAATTTTCACTAAATGAATGCACATTTCATTGTAAAATTGAAAAGAAATAAGGTCCATATTCTTGCATGAGTAAGAATTAAAATGTTAATTGCCTGGTAAATAAAGGTCATATTCAGAATCAGTAATTACATGGACATGACTGCATTAACTGATAATGAGAATAGAGCTAAACATGGAATTTCATTATTATGTGATAAATGGCTTAAAGTTGATTTTATTGCACCACAGCTACACTTTCAAAATGTCATATTTATACTCAAATGACCTTTCCTAGGAAACAAAAAATATCTATGGTTATATAAATATTTTGCTAAATGGTAGACTGCTTAGTTAACTTTTTCTGCTTTTTAAACTTTATTACTTTGTACATTTCAATGGCAAAAGATGTACTATCTAAAAACTGGCATTCATTTAAAATATTGGTTATTTCCTAAAGTCAATATTTGACATAAAATAATTAAAATTAAACACATAGAGCATTTCAGAATGAGCTATGTATAGATTATTGGAATATAGCATATAAAATATGAACTTAAAATGGTTTTCAAATAAGGTTGCGTAATTTGATATAAGAATGAAGTTTTCTATACAAAATTATTAAGATGATGCATAAAAATAAACCATCTCTGAAGCTGAGTGGCATAAGAAATTATGCTAACATTGCTAATGCCACTAGGGAAATGTTTTAGCTTCCTAGGCTGCTCAAGCAAATACCATGAAATGGGTTGGCTTAAACAATGGGAATTTATAGCTTACAGTTTTGAGCGTAAAAGAAAGTCCAAATCAAAGCATCATCTTCAAAGCACTGCTTCCTTCCCTAAGTACAGCATTCTGGGGCTGGTTGCCAGTGATCCTTGGCACCTCTGTCACATGGCAAGGCACATGGTAGCAACTGTTGACCTCTCCCTTCCCTTCCAGGTTTCATTAATTTCAACCTCTTGCTTCCTTGACTTTCTCTCTATTCTTCTCTCTCTCTCTCTCCCTCCCTCCCTCTCTCTCTCAGTATTCATTCCACTAATAAATTTCTCCAGTAATAAAATTAAGACCCATTCTGACTGAGGTAGTTTCACAACTTAACTGAAGTAGCCTCATTAAAAGTTTCTACTTACAATGGTTTCTTACCTGCAGGAATGGATTACATTCAAAAACATGTTTTTCTGGGGGTATGTACAGCTTCAAACCACCTCAGAGGCCACCTAGATGGCTCTGCTGATTTTGGTTGCTGTGACAGTTTGAGTCTTTAAAGGATTCTAGAAAATCCATTTCTTAAAGCCAATCAAATCTTGTGCCAGTAAACCTACTTTAGATGGGACCTTTTGATTAGATTCAGTTAACGGACTTTCCTTTTGATTAGATCATTTCAGTATGGCATGACCCAAGGTGGGTCTTGCGTCTCTTACAGGAGTCCTTCATGAATGAAGGGGAAAAAAGCCACAGAAACAGAAAAAATCTGCAGAGACAAGAGAAAAGCCTCCTTAAGTTGAAATCACCAAACTCAGGGGGGAGAAAATCCACAGATAGAGCAGCCCAAAGCTGAAAGGAACGAGTTTCGGAGGAGAGGGGTGAGACAGCAGGCCCTGCAATGTGCCCGATTCCCACACCTGTGATGTAATTTGGACACTTTTCCTGTCTCAGAAATGTAAGCTCATGAATTAATAAATCCCATTATAAAAGCCAACTCATTTCTGCTATATTTCCTTGGCAACATTTAGCAAATTAAAACAGTTGGTTTATCTCAAATCTAGTAATTAGCTGACAACTGATCTGATGTGACATTGGCTGCGGCAACTTGGGTAACTAGATTCTGTTCCTGAGATCACTGGATTATTTTAAGAATGCCATTCTCAAAGTAATGGCAGGGAGTAAAAGCACAATCGGTAATAGGAAAGCCATTTTTTAAGCTTCCAGTCCACTGCTTTTGGCCAATAGCCCATTTGCGAAAGCATTCACAAGTCCAGGCCAGAATCAGAGTGATAGGATACTAGCAAAATTTCAAGACAAAGGGTATAATTAGGGAGAGAGGGGAGAATAATTGGGGATATTAATATGCCATAATTAGTCCCCAGTTGTAATTATTCATGCCCTTCCCACATTGCAAAATATTCTTACTCTATTTCTGAAAAACCAATTCTCTCATGCCTAATCCAATCAAGCATGAAGTCCAAGAATGCATGATCTATATCAGGTCCAAATACTGTTTCTTTGATTAAGAAGTCTACAAACTAAAAAGACAAGATATCTGTCTCAATACACAACAAACAATGGTAAAATAAGGTTATTACTGTTGCAATGAAAACTTCCATTTGAAACATAGAAGAATGGGAGGTACATAATATAATTCCAAAACAATTTTGCAATCCTACTAGGCAATCCCAGGGGTAGGAAGTCTCCTATGGTTAGGACTGGCTCGGCACCCTGGGTGAGGTTACTCTCTTCTTTGTGTACCTTGACACTTGTCTGTGTCCTGCAGGCATTCATTCTTTTCCATCACCTTCCTTGACTGGTTATGAAAATGATATTGGGAAATATGCCCTTTGAGCAAACTTTCAACCTTCTTCTTCTTTGTAGAAAACTGGAGTGGGGGACAAAGCAATTTTGTCAAGTCCCAGTCTCTTTTAGTGCAGGTTGGCCCCACATCGCCAGAGTAACTGTCTCAAAAGCTCTGTTTTCTCAAGATTTTATTTGATAAATTGTGACAAAATTCACACACATCATTCTTTCTAAGACATGTCTCTGTCTCTAGATTTAATCACTGCCTTTTTGACCACAGCAGGCTGATGTGCAATCATACCACTTTGGTCCAACAGAAAGAGTCTAAGTTTCATTCAGTAGACTTAACAAGAAACCCATAAGAATAACATAGATTTGATAATTACACTGATATCTATTCTTACTTTAAAAACCTTTATGGGTGAGAAGCAGGAGCTAAGAAAGTGAGAACGAGTTTTATTTTTTTCAACTTAGCAAGTTCTGCATGCTCTGTACTTCCTCTAAATCCTGTTTGAAACCTGGCTGGTACTCAAAAAAAATTTCTTAGCACACCTCTTTGTGAAAATGGGAGTTCAGAAAATGTGTGTTGCCTTCTTAAAAACGGCTTTACTAAAGTTTAAACAACATACCATACAATTTACTTATTTTAAGTATACAATTTAATGATTTTTAATAAATCTACCAAGTTGTGTAAGTATCACCATAGTCTAGTTTTAGAGTACGTTCATCACTCCAGTAATATTCCTAATGGCTGTTTACCAGTAAATCTTTCCCTCTCATAGCTCCAGACAACTACTTTCTATAGATTTGTCTTTTCAGGACATTTCATTTGAATGGAATCATACAATATGTGATCTTTTGTATCTATTTTCTTTTGCTTAGCATGTTTTTGAGGTTCATCCATGCTTTGGCAGTGAATAGCTTTTGAACACATCTGAATAGTTTGAATTTCCTAGCCATGTGTCTATCTTGCTTTTATAATGAGTTTTTAAAGGTCAATGTGAGTTATTTGGGCAATAGAACCATAGGACATCTTTTGTACTTAAACTAAATAGTGTTTTATTTGTGCTATTATAAAAGCAGCATTTTTTTTTATGGTATGTATAACATATCCATCAAGCTAAAATTGGAAAAATCATCTCTCTCCTTCTTTCCCTCCTAACATTCCTATGCTGTATTTAATGAATATAGTCATCATTATTAATGTAAAATATATCATATAATATTTTGTGGAGAAACTATTACCTTGTTATGCAAAATTTTTTCATCTGTTTTCATTATTATATATAATTGTGTTGAGGCAGTGTTTCATTTCTAGACTTCTCTTAAAATGTTGTGCAGCTAAGTGACACATTCTGAATGTAGGTGGAAGTACTTTGGAAAGTAACACTTTGTATTAAAAAACAATTACCGTAAGAAAAAGACCTATACCCCTTTTCCTCCCTTTTAATGTTGTCTGGAATGCAGACCTGATACTAGAGGGCCAGGAGCCATTGTGGGAAAATGAGGTGAAAAATGGTAGACTGAAAGAAAAAATGCTCAAGTTAATGCAATGAAAAGAGCCAGATTCACTGATGAAATCATAGAACATGCGTTCAAACTTTCTACTGCATACATTTGGATTTCATATAAATAAATTCTCATTAATCCACATTTTATCACTTTTATTAGGGTTTTCTGCTATTGCTGTTTTAATCTGAACATACTTGAAACTAATTACATATTATTGAAAATGAGGAAAATAAAGACAACTTAAGTGGGAGAATAAATTTCCTTAAATATTTATATTAGTTTCTAACCTTAAAGTATTAACTAATATTTATTGCATTTTAATATTCATTATTACTGGCTTGCATGAGAATTTTCTTCGAGCTTTGATTGATTAATTTTGCAGAATGAAAGTATATAAAGCATAAAGTCGCTGAATTCCCATGTTCATTTTGTTAATTCTCAACCCTCCTTGGGAAAAATATAATCATGTGAAATACGAAGACTTAGATTCAAATAATGAACATTTTTCATTAACCATACTTCTTGAATAATGATCAAGCAAAAAGATTATCATATAGTTGTATTGTTTTTCTGTTGCTGAAGAAAATATTATTGCAAACTTATTGGCTTAAAACAATAAAACAATATCTATTTATTATTTCCAGTTTCTGTGGGTCATAAGTTCAGGCAAGGATTAGCTGGATTTTCTGTTCAGGATATCACCAGGCTGAAATCCAAGTGCCAGCCTGGGATGTGATCTCATCTAAGACTCAGGGTCTTCTTCCAAGCTCACTTAAGTTGTTGGCAGAATTTATTCCTTTGTGGTTATAGAACTGATTTTTCCATTTTCTTGCTGGTGTTAATTAGCTATTGTTCTTAGCTTCTGTAGGTCTATACAAATATCTAGCCACACAACCTTCTCAAAATTCATAGACTGCTTCTTCAAAACTAGCAGGAGAATCTCTCTCTGGTGTGCTACTATGGAGTCTTATGAAATTTAACGCAATCATCTGTTTATTATCCCATCATCCTGCCATGAAATATTTCCTAATTAATGACATGTGCTATCCTGTCAAAGTCATACTTTCTATCCCAACTCGAGATCATCCAAGGCATGATTCCAAGGAGCTGTCTTGGAATTCTGCCTACCACATAGTGGTTAATATGATAGTTAGTGAATGTCTTTGAATTTCCCAAATAGACAATTTGAAATACTTGCCCCATACACCTGACCTAAAAGCAAACAAATATATTCAGGAACACAAATCAGATATTCTAACGCATGGGTTGGCAAACTACAGTCTGTGGGCAAAATCCGGCCCACAACTTATTTTTATATGGTCCACAAGCTAAGAATTTTTTTTAACATTTTTAAAGAGTTGTGAAAAACAAATTTTAAAAAAGAGATGACTATGCGTCATAGACCATATGTGGCCCACAAAGCTTAATAAACAGATAAGTTTGCTAACCCCTGCAAATACATGTAACTATGGAGAAAATTATATTGGCATATATGCTTCAGGACATTTTTGCAATGAATCCTCAAACAAAATACTTCAATTTATAATTTCTACTCTTTTGCATGACCTACATTTTTTTCAATATTGTGTTTATATCCTCAAGTTAGAAAACCCAGGCAAATACAGTAAACATGTATAAACAATTAAAAATCTTTATCAGAAAACTCAAATATGATTAAGACATTTGAAATGTACTTGTTTAATTTTTTAACAAAATATAATATTTTAATAAAATATTTAATCATTGATTATTTAAACATGGTGATTTTTTCAATCTTTCTCTCACTCTGTCTCTCTCTTTCTTTCTTACACGAGAGAAAATGTGGAATAATCTTTTTCTACCAAGAGAAGACTAGGTTGTCAAAGACCAATTGAGAAAAACTAGAAAACATAGAACAAACATATGGATTATCTCTTTGAATTAGTGAGCTATCAAATTGTGAGAATATGTTTTACCAAAATCTAAGAGAGAAGCTGAATATTTAGCAGTGCTTAATCCAGTGACTGTTAATGAGCATCTAACCACCATAAGCTTGAAGAAATTAAACAATGATCATTTTATTATGCTCATGATTTCTGTGGAGCATTCAGAATGGTCACTATGCGGACGGCTAGTCTTTGCTCCATGACTTCTGAGGTTTTAGCTGGGAAGATTCAAATACTGGCAAAGATTTAAAGGACTGGGTACCGGAATCATCTGGAAGCATTTTCACTTATCTATCTGCCATCTGAGCTTGAATGAATTAAAGGGTTCACTCATCTGAGACTGTTTAGCAAAGCATTTGCTCTGGCTTTTCCATGTGGCATGAACTTCTCCAAGCAAGATGGATAAGTTTCAAAAAGGAGCACTTAAAAGACAAATCTTTCACTGAAACCAGAGAAGTTGAATGGTCTTTGACCACTCACTATCATTTGAAGTAATCATAGACTTCTAAGATTAAAGAAGAGAGGCCACAAACCAAAACTATTGACAGGAGATATCTTAGTTTGCCACGACTGTTATCACAAATACACAAACTGGTTTTGGCTTAACAATAGAAATTCGTTGTCTTACAGTTCTGAGGCTAGAAGAAATCCAAAACCAAGATATCGGCAAGGCTTACTATCTCCCTGAAGACTATTATTCTGGTGCTGGCTGCTGGCAATTCTTGGGGTAACTTGGCTTGCATCAATATCTGCCGTCACATGGTGATGTCTTCTCCTTTTTGGTTTCTGTGACTTCTGGTTTAGCTTTATATGGCTTCCAGTAATATGAAGTATGGCTCACTCTGCTTTAGTTTGCCACACCTAAATAGGGCCTTCAAATATCCTGTTCACAAATGAGTCCACACCCTGACTTTCCTTAACATTTTCAAAGGTGCTATATATAGTTGGTTCACACTCACAGGAATGTGGATTAAGATTAAGAACATGTCTTTCTGGAGGCCATGCCTCATTCTAAAACAGTATATGTGTCAAATAAATTTAGGTCTAGGTTGTAAAACAATCATAGCCAACCCACGTGCAAGAGATACACCTTATCAATAACTTCCAAAAGAAACATTTCATTACATCATCAAACCCAGATGTGAAGCCAGTCCCTGGTACACATGAGGTTTCTTGGTTTAGGTTCCACTAGGACAGTTTCTCTTGATCTGCTGACCTGTGAAATAAAGAAACAACTTATCTGCTTTTACCACCCAACACGCAGTTGTGAAATAGTCACAGAATACTGCAATTGACATTCTTATTTCCAAAAAGGGAAAAATGAGAGTTATACAGCTGTCACTATTCCATGGCAATTCTGAGATACATGCTGGCATGTATTACTGGTTCCTTGATTAAGGCTTTGTAGCAGTTTAGCAGTTTGATATAGCTATGAATTCCAAAAATAGATATTGGATTATGCTTGTAAACTGGTCTGTTCATCTGGGGTGTGATTAAGTTATGATTAGGGCTTTGATTGGGCCACATCAGTAGGGTGTTGAGCCCTGCCCCATGGTGGTTGGGATCTCAAAAATAAAAGACATGGCAAAGGACAAAGTTGGAGTGTGGTTTTGAGTTGGAGTTCTGATGGGGAGTCCTGAGCTGGAGCCCCGGGAAATAAGCATACAGAGGAGCTTGGTCATGAGGAAGGAGAGAAGGCCCCAAGGAAAAGAGACAAGCTGTTCACCTGACAGTTCACAGCTGGCCTTGTGGAGACAAGCAAAGCCTAGAGAGCCTCATATTGTACAGCTGACCTTGTAGAGGAAACAAAGGAGCTGAGCCCAGAGAGAAATGGAGTCCTGGGAAGAGAGGAACCCAAGAAGCCTGAACTGTGGCAAACGTCAGCAGCTGTCTTGCTCCAACACGTGGCAACAGACTTTGGTGAAGGAAGAAACTTAGGCTTTATGGCCTGGTGACTGTAAGCTTCTACCTCAAGTAAATGTCCTTTAAAAAGACAAACCGATTTTGGTATTTTGCGTCAGCGCCCCCTTTGGCTGACTAATACAGGCCTAATATAAATCCCTTATAGATTTTTTTTTTTTTCAGGCACTTGGGCTTATCCTTTGGACTCTTTGTTCTACCTTATAAGTTATTATTCCTTTGCCATAAAAACACAACTAGACTGACTGCCTGATAGTTTTCTCAACTGCTGCCTATGCATAGGAGCTTGGAGATAATTTTTATTGTGTATGTATAAAATTTATTTCAGTGCAAGCATTACAATTCCTTTAAGAACTATCTGTGTTTCTTATGAATCAAATTACAGTGAACTCAGTAGGAAAAATCCATACCACAAATATTTGGAAGAAGGTTCCTTTCTATGTCGTGCCCCTAAGAAGCTGCTGAAGGATAGCACACTTATGAGTTTTTGGAATATCTATTCTTTAACGTGAAGCTTGTTAAGATCCCTAAGATCTTTAGAAGGGCTGTTTGTTTTTTCTGTGAAAGAGTTCGATGCAGCAACTCTTTAAATCTCTCTGATGTCTTAGCAAAATGATTTAAAGTTATGCTTTTGTTTTTGAATCCTTACCCTGAGACCATGCTTTCCTGACAGTGCCCTATGTAAGATTACTGCCTTAAAGCCCTTATTACTTTCAGAATATTCTGTTTTAGGGAACCGGGAGTGAGAAATAGTTGTTTTTTAAACCAGAAAATCTTATAAATTTTGATTGAAAATACCATATGAGAATGTGGGTTTTTCCAACAGATTATGTAGTCAAGCTTTTTAATTTTGCCAGTGAGGTAGGTGAGAAATGGCATCTTATAGCTGTTCCCATTTGCATTTCTTTTATGGTGAGTGAAGTTGAACATGTCCTGATACATTTTAGGCCATTTTTGCACACCCTTCTTTTTTGCTGAATTGACATTTAATGCCTTTAACGCTATTTTTCCATAGTTTTCCCAAATATTTAAGTGCTTTAAAAAGTGTATATAAGGAGTAATAATATTAATATATGTGCCAAAATTTTATCCTGAGTTTATCCACTTTATTATATATTTCACTTTGCTTATAGCTTTTTTATTAAGAGTATTTGGTGGTCTTCTTTATTAATAATTTCTGTTATTGCATTTGGATTTTGAAACATAGTTAGAAAGGATCTCTCTCTACATCCAAGGAATATAGAAATATTTTGGGAAAGTACTTAATTGATAACTTTGTCTACATTTTCTATAGAAATTACTCTGTTAAGCTTTTGATTTCAAATGGAGTCTATTTACTAAACTGTATTTCCTTAGAAAATTATTCACTTCTACTTGATATTAAATTTATTTCCATATGTTATACACATTTCTCTTTTTTTTTCTGTTTGAAAGTTTGCTTCTACCTTCTCAACCCCATTTCAATCTGGTCCATTCACTGACTGGATTGAGAAAATCTACCCTTTGTGTGGAAATAAAACCCGCTGCATTCTCAATGGTTCCTTCATACAACATATAATAACACGAGACATCCAAAAATGCAAGGTGTGACCAATAATCAAGTAAAATGAGACAACAGAAGAACATTATAGAATGTTAGATATTGGATTGACAGAAGGGCATCAAAAACATAATTATTATGCTAATAAAGATATAAGGAAAATGGATATATTAGTCAGTCAAAGGGATGGTGATGCAAAGTACCAGAAATCTGTTGAGTTTTATAAATGGTATTTATTTGGGGTAGAAGCTTACAGTCACAAGGCCATAAAGCCTAAGTTATATCCCTCACCAAAGTCTGCTGCCACATGTTAGAGCAAGGTAGCTGCTGATCTCTGCAAGGGTTCAGCCTTCCTTTTTAGGCTCTGTGGTCCCAGCTACTTCTGGTCTCAGCTGTAGGCTGATATAAGGCTCATCTCTCACCTGGGGCTCATTTCTTCCCGGGCTCAGCTGTTCTGGTCTCTCCACAAGGTCAGCTATAGACTATCAGACTCTCTCTCTTCCTGGGGCCTCTGCTGTGTCTCTGGAGCTGTCTCTATCCCTCTGTGTTCTTCTCCTGTGTATTTACTTCCTGGGGATCCAGCATTAAAAAACTCCAACCCTTTCCTCTGCCATGTCATGTGAATTGTGAGTTCCAACAGGGCAGGGACCCAACGTCCTACTGACGTTGCCCAATCAAAGTTCCAATCACAATTGAATCAAGTAAAAGTGAAACTTCTGAAGTTAATACAATCTAATATGCCCAGAGGAACAGACGAGTTCACAAACATTATCTAATATCTATTTTTGGAATTCATGAACAATATCAAACTGCTATAATGGACAAATGGACAAAAAGATGATGCTTTTCAAGAAAGCACAGGATTCAGTAAAAAGAAAATAAAAGTGTCAAACTTACATTCAGTATTAAAATTTATAATATTGCACAGAAAAAAAATACATACCTGAATTTAATAGCATGGTGGACACATAAGAATATAAAGTCAGTAAATTTTATCAAATTTTAAAATTCAGGGTTAAAAATGTTCTACCAATCAGCCTAGATAATCTGTCATGGTTTTCATTCTTCTAGTAGCCCCATCAATTTCAAAAGAACATATAATTTCTCTACCCTAGTAGACTCTCTCTACAGAATCATGTTGTTTCTATTCATTGTTAATAGAGCTGTAACATTTCAAAGTCTCCAGTTTGGGGCAACTCTTCTCATTGTAAAATGTATGCCACAGGTATATGAAAACCTTCAATATAACACAATCAAAATGCTAAGGAAAACTTTGTGCATGTCTTAACTGTCCTGCTTTCTCCCTGGAGACCCAGTTACTGTTTGAATATACAAATGATAGTAACCAGTATTTCTACTGAAACTTGGCCAGTTCAGTAGAAAAAACAAAAATCACATTTTAAAAAGTAGAAGGGTTGTGCTTATAACTTCTCTTCCTTCAGAACAATCTTTAACGATCTAATTCCATTGGGCCTTTGAAAATGAGAGCAGGCAATGGTTCATATGTTTAGTGGCCAACTTAGTTTGCAAGTAAAAACCCAGATTGATCCACTTCATAAATTTCCTGCATATGGCAAATATTTAAATGATTTCATTGTTGAAGAAATTATGCACCACACTTTTGATAAGTGATCCAAGACAAAGATTATTTTATAATAATTATTTTGCCATAGTATGTGACTATTCAGGTAAAAAATATAAAGTTGAGTGAAAATATAGTGAAATGAAATGCACAAATAGTAATATTTTATAGATATATTTTATGTCCACAAAGGCAAGTTCAGTGCTTTCAGTATCATTTTTAGAACAAAAGCTGACTGTAGTAAATTAATTTTGAAAATTATTCTTAAGGTCTACTTCCAGTAGGAAAAAATATATATATATGGAAAAGGTTAATTTTTTTTTTTTCACTTATAGTTTCCTTTTCTCTGTCTAGTATTTAATGAGAGAGTTAATGAGGTGAAAAAATTTCAAACCATTCCCTTTGCATAGAAATTGTTCTGGTAATCTTTTAAAACATAAGTAACCATTTTACAATATACCAATTTAATGATTTTGTAGAAGTACTTAATATCTAAAATCTAAGATTTGCAGAATCTTTAATATCTACTTTTGGATTTACTGACTATTATGTGATGAGTTATACATACCTTTATTCTAACTCTGATTTGTGATTACATTTAAGTAACTGCAGACATCATCCATTAAAATTATACTTAAGGTTTAAAATAAAGATTACAAAAGTAAGTTTTCTATGTATCATATTTGTTTGTAACAAAATACATTTGGGCACATCTGTGTTTTTAATTTCCAAATGATTTGAAAAGATTGGATTAAGTGATATGCATGTTGGCAAGAGAAAATAAAACTAGCATATGACTGAAAGACATAACAAAATTCTGGGGAAACCTTTAAAATGAAAGGTGAGACATATTAAAAGAATGGATTAACATATTTAATAAACCTAATTTTTAACACTAGTTAGTCAAAGTTATTTTTTTTTCCTTTTGAAGACCTATTTTTCATATACAGTCTGGAAATAACTAAATTTTACAAGTCTTTTTGTTTTTTTCTGCCCAGGTTTTGACAAAGTAGTTTTGAGTTCCATCCATTCAGATTTTAAGCACTTGATTTATTAAAAAGCAAGTGTTCATAGAAAAGAATTCCTTTAAACAGTGTATAGAACTGGTAGAGATTGGCTATTTCACAACATCAAACAGTACAATCAGTATCTGCCATTCGCCTGGTCTTGGTAGAATCCTTTCCTTGTCCTTGCAGAAGTGGCCTTATATCTTGAGTTCACGCCTCTTGCCTGGAGTCATTGTAAGTCTCCTCATTGAGTCCACGTCCATAGTAATCAGCACCACTTTGGACTGGGGTGCTATAGCTGTAATCAAAGGAACCATAATTCATCAGAGTCTCCATAGCTCTCTTGTGCAGGGAGTGGCCATAAAGGTCTGTACCAGTTGAGTGGACTCCTCTGACTCACTGGCCCTAGGGTGGGAAGGACTCTCCTGGAAGTTGGTGTCCCTCGAGGTACCCCAACTCCAAAAGGCAGAGTGTGATTCCTCCCTTCCCCTGGTTATTCCTGTGGTTGGTATCCTCTGCATTTTCTGACCCATCATTCAAATATGTTAATTCCTGGATCTATAGTTGCCTGATTTCATCATCATAGTTAGGAATAAGGACCTTTTTTTATTTCTTCCAAAGCTCATCCCATCCCAGCATATGCTTCTCTTGGAGGGGCAAAGACTTCAGTGAGAACGTGGAGATTATCAGTGAGGGGGAAGTAGTCTGCTTCTCCACTTTTCCTCAACTATTCTTCCTTTGCCTTGTCTCACATGGAAACTTTTCCAAGGATGGTCATTTTTGTCAGGGTTTCTTCCTGTAAACACTTCAGAGAATTAATTGTTTTGTGGACCTAAATTCCCCACAAAGTTGAACTTGGGGAACTGATTTACAGCTTCATGTACTTAGTAATCACCACATCAATATACTTTCCTTCATCCTTGCCTTCTCCTTTTTGAAATTTTTCTATTTCTTGGTTCACTAGCCATAGACGGTACATGAAGGAAGGTTCCAAGGACCCCTTCTCCCCATCGGCTCCAGCAGGTACTTCTCTTCCATACTCGCGGGCCGCCAATTGTAGGCGGCCAGGCAGGCAGGGACAGCCGCGCGCCCCAGAATCCGCTTGCGCCCCCAGCGGCGAGAACCCAGGCTCCACTGCACACGCAGCGCTCACGCGCATCCCTGATGGCAGGTTGGGTTGGAAGCGCATGTCTTTTTGCCACCCACTGACCCCTGGCATGCAGGGAGAGTATTGATCAGCCCCGACCTGTGCCATAGTGTTTAGTCTCCTTGATGCTGGATGACCATGGAGGCTGAGTGCTCCTCTGGGCATGGCTGACGTGGAAGGGGCAGGGCCTGAGGCAAAATGGTGACTTGCGCCAACGTCACCACCTCAAGTCGAGTTGCTGCTGGGAACTAACAGAGGCTCAGTTTACTTCTGGGCCTGCTGACACTACCCTGGTGGTAGAATCAGAGAACCACCTGCTTCTGGGGAGCAAAGTACGGGACATCAACAAGCCACTTGGTCCCCTGACACTACTTTGTGAGGGAGATCAGAAGGCCACCTACTTCTAGGTCCCTTGATAATGAAACTATCAGAGACTTCAGAGCCCTTTGTAATGAACTCTTCTATCAGATTCCTTTTTTGGGGGAAAATGGGCAGACACAGAAAAGTGTGTGTTCCCTTACAGGGTTCAAATTGATATGCTATTCAAATTCATATAAAATAAGTTGGAATTAATCGGTCATTCACTGAAGGAACATTTGTTAATGTTATTTATGTGTCCCCAACATAGTGGCATATGATATAAATGGCAACCTATATTTAAAATTAAAAAAAAACATAGATTTTGGCCTCTAAAAGTGGATAGTTTTACTGTTGTAAAACTAAACGTTGTGTTAAAACAACTAGAGACACTAAATTGGTAAATTATGAAATCTATTATTTTATAACTTAAAATATCCATATATATTCTTAGGAAAAGTGGGGCGGAGGAATATTATGGGCATAACATTATGATGGTGTGTTAATCAAGATTTTGGTAAGAAAAATGTAAACCACTTGTATTATATATGGCTTTGCATTTTTCCCATGAGTCTTCCAGTTCTTTTCCCTTTTAGTCAGCATTTCATTTCTTAATAGTTACAAAGCAAGCCTTGGGAAATAATTGTTTCTGAAATTCTGACTGATAAAGTATATTTAGATTCCTCTCCCAGGAAACTTTAAAAATAATTTGATGTGTGAATTGTTTGACCACCTTTATATCACTGGATCTCTTACATAATTACATAATGTAACTCCTACCCTACTGACGAGCATTGTAAATGCTTGTTTTATGTATTTACTGTGAAAGTGTAACTTCTGCCCTGCTGAGAAACACTGTGACTGTACATTCCTTGATTATCTGTCCTGAGCACTGCACTTTTTAATCATTCTCCCCCCTGACATGCCCTCCTCACCCACACATAGACACATAGCATAAAAGACCCCTCTTGTTTTGTGGCAAATGCGGCTGGAGCTTCGGAAGTGTCACACTCTCTGCCTGCTGCCATGGATGAGGATTTAGGCCATGACCAGGTTCAGACTCTCCAAGAGAGAAGAGCTCCCCTCTGTATCCTCGAGGTTGAGGTCCCACATAAGGCCCTATTAAAAAACTCTTTGCTTGGCAAACTGGACTTGTCTCAGTCTTTTTTTGGTCTGATGTATCCCTCTCAGTTTGGTGGAAAACTGTCATTTTATATGGCTCCCTGCTATACTCTAAACACCACTGTAGTATTTCAAGTAAACTAAAGGATTTAATAAAAGGAATTTGATGCTTTCACACTCTTGGAAGGCTGGGCTTGTGAATGTCAGGAATAGTGTTCCTGGGCTCTGCAATGCAGTAATTCAGGAATCTGAGAAATCCACCTGCAATGACATCATTGCCCAAATCCTGGAAGTGGGTAATTCACAGGAACTCAATTGGATGCTGCTGCCAACATCATATCTGCCAAATTTCTGTGTATCTCTCTTGCAGCTGTGCTGGAACTTCTGTCTCTCTTCTGACTTCCAACTTACCCTTGATGGCTCTCATTTATTGAATCTAAGCTGCACATCTGCTTGCAAGTGATTCTAGGGGATGGAGTTCTCAAGATCTCTCTGTTTGACACAGGTGATCATGCAGCAGATGATGGATGAAGCTCATTTGGAAACAGACAATCTAGTAGAGATGTGTTAATAATCAAATATGCTTGGAAAAGGTTAATTTTCAACTAGTTTATCAAATAAGTGGTCCCTAAATAATTTGTTACCAGTTCAAGTTCAATCTAAAAAATGTACTGATTTTTCCTGTTCTCCCTCTCAAGAAAGGAACTCTCCCCCTAAACTTT
>JAQZBX010004651.1:0-59312 GCA_029593785.1 Cabassous unicinctus | reverse complement strand
AAAAAAAAAAAAAAGGAATTCAAGACTACAACCCAATCACTTTGGGTTCATCTTGCTGCTGAATGAACAGACAGAGAAGGGAGTTACTGTTCTGGCTGGGGCGATTGATCCTGATTGCCAAAGGGCAATTGGGTGGCTGCTATACAATGGAGTAAAGAAGAGTAAGTCTGGCATACAGGCCATCCCTTAAAGTGTGTATTAGTACTATTATGCCCTACTATTAAAGTAAATGGAAAACAACAAAATTCAGGCATAAGTACTAATGTCCAAGACTTTTCAGGAAAACAGATTTGGGTCAACCCACTAGGCAAAGAATCATGACCAGCTGAGATGCTTTCTGAGGACAAAGGAAACATGGAATGGGTTGAGTAAGAAGGTAGTTTTAGTTACAAATACAAGCTATGAACATGTGACCATTTGCTGAAATTACTATTTTTATGAGTATTGTCTTCTTTACTTTGTCATGAATTTCTTTATTTTCTTTCCTTTATCATATAACATATGTTGTTTTAAAATTTACATAATGGTATTTAAGTGGTAGTGTTTCAAGGACAAGAGTGAGAATCTTCCTCCTTTAGGAAAGAATTAGCACATTTTCTCTCAGGGCAGTTGTATTACATTAGGCAGAATTATGACCCTGTTATTGGTTTTATTAGGATATTAAATATGGTTAAAGGAGATGTATATGTGTGCCATGCTGTAAAGAGGTGGACTATGATGATTAATTTTATATGTCAACTTTACAAGCTATGATTCCCAGTTGTTTGGTCAAATACTGTCCGTGTTATTACTGTGGAGGTGTTTAGTATATTGGGTTAGCATCTACAATCTGTTGACTTTATGTAAAATAGATTACAGCCCAAAATGTGGTGGGCCACACCCAATCATTTGGGGATTTTAACAGTAAGATCTTAAGGTTCCAGTGGGTAAAAGAATTTCTTACTCAAGTCTTCATAATCAACTAGTACTGATATTTCAAGCCTGCCCTATTCCCAATTTGGAATTTGCTCTCAAAACTTGAGCATCACCTTTATGAATATTTCCAGTCTATGGCCCACTTTACCAATTTCAGAATTGCAAACCTCCACAATTACCTGAGCCAGTAACTTATAATAATTGTATTGGTAGATGATAAAAGAGATATTTGAAATGGAATATGGGGGAAAAGATCCACTTTTCTAACCCACAGGCTGCTTATACATGTACTGGCTGATACATGCTCACACACACACAGATACACACACACATACTCCAAGACTGTAATCCCAGAGTTTTAAAGGGTAAGACAGAAGCACATATTACAGAAAAAATGGATGAAAGTGTCCATAACAATTTGAAACTGCAATTATAATGAGCATCGCTGGGCAGAAGTACAACTTTGAATGAGGAGGAGTAATCTTGACTCTTAGAAAGAATACAAAGTAGGAAAGATTTTTGAAAAAAAGATAGAGTAGTGGTAATTGAAAGGAGAAAACATCAGAGGTTTTCATTAATATAGTAGAAATTCAACTATGTACTACTTGTATTTTCTAGAATATGTATATCATTTACTAATTTTTAAAAATGGAAAGGGACCAAATATTATTCTTTCCAATAATCCATGTTGTTCTCTTATATTGCTGATTTTTCCTATGGAGTATCCTTGGGAAAATCTTACAGGACATCCTCATTGAGTTAAAATCACATGATAGTACCAGTTGCACTTTATTTGATGTTCCATTTCAATTCAGAGGGAATGCATTCATATGTTCTAAGTTCTGTGAAAAGGTGTATTTTGATTTTGAGTTCATTTGTATGTATTTTTACATTTTTATTCCAGAATTTGTAGGTTTACAGAAAAATCATGAAAAAAACCATAAAATTCTCATATACCTTCCCCTATTTTTATCACCTGGCATTATTATGGTAACTTTGTTCAAATTGATGAAAAATTATTATTATAATTGTACTAACTATAGCCCATAGTTATATTAGGGTTCACTGCTAGTGCTGTGGTCCATTTAAAAAAAATTTTTTTTAAATTCCAATAACATATATACAATCTAATATTTCCCCTTTTATAATATATCATTCAAATATATAATTTTAGTGCTGTTAATTATATTCAAAATGTTTTGCTACCTTCACCACCACACATTACCAAAATTCCATCTCACTAAGCAGATATTCTGTATCTATTACGCATTAATTCTTCATTCCCTAACCCCACTTAGGCCCCTGGTAATATATATTCTAGTTTCTGACTCTAAGAATTTGCTTAATCTAATTATTCCATATCAGTAAGAATAGAAAATATTTGTCCTTTATTGCTTGCTTGCTTCAAATAACATGTTTTTGCACATATTAAAACTATACTCTGAAAACTATTCATATGTATGTATACACCACATTTTGTTTATGCATTCATTTATTGATAGATACTTGTATTACAACATTTGGCAAATGTGAATAATGCCACTATGAATATTGATATGCCAATATCTGTTTGAGGCCCTTGTTTTTAGTTATTTATGTTAGCAAGTGGGATTGCTGCACATTTGCTAATTCTATACTTTCTGAGGAATACTTACTGTCTTCCACAGCAGGTGAACCAATTTACATTCACATCAAACATGAAAATGTGTTTCTGTTTCTAAACACCCCCTCCAACATTAGTTATTTGGTATCTCATGTGAATTTGACTTGCTGGAAAATATATTCAGAATGGAAAGTCACCACATTAATGTAAGGTGATAAATATTGGGGGAGATATATGAGAACACTGTGTTTTTTGCAAGATTTTTCTGTAAACCTACAACTTCTCTAATAAAAATTAGACTGGAAAAGAATTTGTACTCTACTGCAGTTTAATGAAATGTTTTATGTATGTATTTTAGGTCTAGTTAGTTTAGATTATTATTCAAGTTTTCTTTATCCTTATTAATCCTCTGTCTAGATTTTCTATTCATTGCTGAATGTAATTCATTATTATCTCCTACTGTTAATGTAGAACTATTTCTCCCTTCATATTTGTTAATTTCTGTTTCACATATTTGGTGAATTTACCATTAGGTGAAGATACATTTATAATTGTTTTGTATTCTTATTAAATTGACCTCTTTATCATTACATAATGACCTTTGTCCCTTATAACAGTTTTCTTTGTTTTTGTTTTGTTTTTACTTAAAGTCTATTTTATCTATTTGTTTAGCTGCTCCAGGTCTCTTTTGGTTTCTATTTTATTGGTGTATTTTTCCATCCTTTCACTTTCAATCCACTTGTGTCTTTGAATATAAGGTGACTTTCTTATAAACAGCATGTTGTTGGGTCTAGCCTTTCATCCATTTTGCAAATCTCTGCCTCTTGATTGGAGAGTTTAATCCATTTACATTTAAAATAACTACTGATAATGCAGGACTTCTGCCATTTTGTTATTTTTTCCTCATTTTATACCTTTTTTGATCCTCAATTCTACATTTAATATTTACTTTCATATTTATTTTATTGTTTGTATTTTACCATTTAAATTTCTTCTCATTTCATTCTGAATATATTTTTCATATATTTTATTTGTAGTTAGCATTAATGATTAATCCTATCTGATACAATATCAACCTAACTTCAGTAGTTTTCCAATATACTGTTCCTTCAACTGTACATCCCCTATCCATTTATTTTATACTAGTTATTAATTGTATCTTTGTACATTTTATCTCCAAAATCATAAATTTATTATTAAGTTTTATGCTTTTGTATTTTAGCACTTGTAAGAAGTAAAAATGAAGTCACATTAAAAATCTCTATGGTAGCACTGGTATTTATAGTTACCCATATAATTTCTTTACTGGGGGACATTACTACTTTATTCTGCGTTGATCAACTATCTGGCATCCTTTCCATTCAGTCTGGAAACTCTATTTGGAATTGTTTTTAGGGCATGGCTAGTGGTGTTGAACTCCTTCAGCTTTTGATTAGCTAGGAATGTATTAATATCTTCCTTACTTTTGAAATAAAGTCTTCCTGGATATGAAATTATTGGTTAGCAATTGTTTTCTCTCAGGACCTTAAGTAATTTTTACCCCTGTTTTTTTCCCTCTGTGCTTTCTTTTGTAAGCATTTTTTTCCTTTATTTTTAAAGGAGTTTTAGATTAAATGAATGTTATATAAAAAATATACGGGATTCCCATACACCCAACTCCTTCACCCTCCCACATTCCCCCATTAACATCTTTCATTACTGTGGTACATTTGTTACAATTGATGAACACATATTGAAGCATTGCTACTAATCATGGTCTGTATTTATATTATGGTTTACACTTTGCACCACACAATTTTATAGGTTTTGAGAAAATGTATAGTGGCTTGTATCCATCATTGCAATATCCTGCAGAACAATTCCAATGTTCCATAAATGCCCCATGTTACAGCTATTCTTCCCTCTCCCTCACCTCAGAACCTCTATATTTATATCAGTGTTACAAGTTCTTCCATTATTAGAATAAGAATAAGTCTACTTTAGTCCATAGTTGCATTCCTCCTTATGTTTGTTCACTCTTCAATCTTGAGGATTTTGGGATGGTGATGTACCCTCTGCTTCCACTTGAGAGGGAGTTTAGTTTCCATGTGGCAGATGGATAGAACTGTCTTGCTTGCAGTTGGAGGTACTGTCTGTTGTTTTGTATAGTCATTGTCCATCATCATCCTTTTGTTGCTTGTCTGGATCAGTTCAATTACTGGAGAGTATGTGTTGGCTACAAGTATGTGTTGGCTACACCTCTTCTGAGATTCAAGGCTCAAACAGCAAAAGAACAGCTGGAAGGTTCAAGTCTCTGGGACATGTATTTAATGGGTATAATGCTAATTAGGTTCAAATAAATGGGGCAGGAGAACCCCATGTGTAGGAAAATTATAAATGAGTATAAATCTGATATATTGGGGTGATGGATTATCATATATTCCAAGGTAAGGCCTGCAGATAAGGACTGAGTTTCCTGGGGTTTTATGCCCTGCCTATATGATCTAGATGTTTCTAGATCCCTCAGGAGCACTTCTTGACGCACTATTTATTGTGGCAGTCAGTGAGATCCTTCTGAAACGTGCCTAAGTGTAACCTCTGGAGTGAACTCCTGAATCACTTTTAAGTCTGTTAGCCATAAAATTTCATTTGAATGTAATATTTCCACCTTTTGGTCTAGGACTTTTTCCAAATGAATCACTAGTTGGTGCTTGGTAATAATACCTCAGTACCATCGAGGTTCATCTCTGGGAGTCATGATCCACATTGAGGGCAAGGTAGTGAATTAAATTCTGAGTTTGGCTTAGAGAGATGCCACATTTGAGCAACAGGGAGGTTTATAGGAGGTAAGTCTTAGACAAAATATATTGCTAGGCTAAATTTCAATTTCAGAAGAACAAGGATCTTAAGTAAAAGCATCAATATGAAGGGCCTAGCATATTGGTCTGTTCTCCTTCACTAGGCACTGCCCATGTACTCTAGCTATTTTTCCCACTTTATTAGGGAAAGTAGCTGGAACCCCCAGGATGGAAATTCAATATTCATTGTTTACCATCCATTGAGAAAACACTCCATTGCCATATGAACACACACATATACTATACAGTTATGCCTCAGGTACCCCTTTCCCAAACATTCACCCACCACCAGTATCCCACACCAGTGATCTTCCCCTGAGACAGTCGCAACCCTTTTGCAATCCAAAACCTCCACACAAAGCCAACAAAAAAATAATAAAATTAAAGATTAAAAAATTTAAAATATATATTTGCATTGTGACTTTCATCACTGTAAGATCTGTTACATTTTGTGTATATTGACAATTTCTTCTGTATTTTCACCCATTATCTTTTTTTTTTTCACTTTATTTTCTAAAATGCTTTAGGTTACAAAAAAGTCACATAGAAAATATAAATGATTCCTATATACCTCACTCCCTCCCATCCACATCCTCCCCTACCAAAAATTTCCTACATGAGTATGGTACATTTATTCCAATTGATAAACAAATATTGAGGTATTGCTACTAACCACAGCCAATGGTTTACATTATACTGTACCTTTTGCACCACATAGTTTTATAGGTTCTGACAAATTGTATAATGTCCTGTATCCATCATTGCAAGATCATGCAGAGCAATTATAATGCCCCCAATGCTCTATATTCTACCCATTTTCCCTACCCATCCCCTCAAAACCTATGGCAACCACTTAGTTTCAATTTTTGAAGAATAAGTTTCATAGTTACATATGTTAATATTGAGAGCTTGACATACCAGTCTGTTTTCTTTGATTAGGTGCTGCCTATGTACTCAAGAACCCCTCTATTTGAGAATGTCACAGGACTCCTGAGGATGGGAGTTTAATATTTTCTTGTTTATTGTGTGACTTTCCACTGACTGATATAATACCCTATGCTAAGATGAACATATTCATATTCCACAGAAGCATCCCCAGGTGCATGCTTTCCCACACATCCCCCCACCACTGATACCCTACACTAGTGATCCTCCCCTGCCATATTTGCCAAAAATACATTCTAATCCATGCTTTCTGATGCAAAATCAGCTCTTAATGTTATTGGGATCTTCTTATGTATAACTTGTTGCTATTCTCTGGAAGCTTTCAGAAATCTCTCCTTGTCCTTTATATTGGATATTTTGAGTACTCTGTGCTTGGGTATGGTTCTCTTTAAGTTTCTTCTCTTTGGGCATCATTAGCCTTCCTGAATGTGCTTATTCATGACTTTTAAATTTGGGAAGGTTTCTTCTCTTATATCTTGAACTATTCCTTCTGTCTCTTTCTCTCTTTCTATTCTTGCTGGACCTCCCATAATGCATATATTGGTAAGCTTGATGGTGTCCCACTGGTCTCTTAGGTTCTATTTGCCCTTTTCTTTCTTATTGCACCTCAGCCTGATTCATTTCAATTTTCTTGTTTTTGAGATTACTGCTTTGTTCTTCAATCATCTCCTATCTGCTTCTGAAACCCTCTACGTATTTTTTTTTTCATTTCATTTTTTTGTGGTCTTCAACTCTAGTGTTTCTGTTTGGTTCCTATTAAGAATCTCAAAGAGATTCCCATAATATTAGTTCATTGATTTCCTTAGAACATTTAATTCTGTCTCCCTATTTTCCTTTATTTCATGATCATATTGAGGCTCTTTTTTTAAAAGTCTTTGTCCAGTGAGTCCAAAGTCTGGTCTTCTTTGCTGATGGTTTCTGGATTTTTATATTTTTTCAGGTGGATGGGCCATCATTTCTTGTTTATTGGCTTGGCTTGTAATCTTTTGTTGTACATTGTACTTTTTAATATTTTAAAATGTTAATTCTGGGATTTGATTTCTGAGCCGTCTCTTCCTTCATTTTGTATCCAGTTAATGCTATACAGAGATTTATTTGAATGCCAGGTGTTAACCTAAACCAACCAACCAAAGCAAAAAGACCTTTCATACTATTTGCAATCTGGCTCCTCCTTGATATCAATAATGAAAAATCTCACTGAGAAGGTTTTATTGGAATTAAGATCAGATGAAAAGAAATAAGTGAGCTAGGGAGGATCCTGTGGTAAAGTATCCCAGGCTTCAGGAACACATTAAAAGTTTTAAGCAAAACGTCACCTAGCAGGCTTGAAAAACAGTACTGTATGTTGAGTTATACCCCCAAAAAGATTTGTTCAAGTCTTAATATCCAGTCCTGCAATTGTGAACTTATTTGGAAATAGAGCATTTATATGTAATTAGTTAAGCTAAAACCAAATAAATCAGGATGGGTCCTAAACCAATATAACTGTTGACCTTCTAAGAAGAGGCATATTTAGACACAGAAAGATACAGGGTAGAAGGTTATTTGAGAAGAGGGGCAGAGAGTGGAGTTGTGCTGCCACAAGCCAATGAACACCCAAGAGTTCCAGTAACTGCTAGAAACCACAAAGGGAAAAAAAATAATCTTCTTTTAAAACATTAAGAGAAAGCATGCCCTTGCTGCTACCTTTAATTCAGATATCTAGCCTGTATAAATTTGAGAAAATAAGTTACTCTTGTTTTAAGATGCCCATTTTGTGATAATTCGGAATGTCAGCACTATTAAACTAATATAAACAACAAGACGACCAGTGGCAGTACAGCATGGTGGGCAAGGAAGAGACGTATAGGGGATGAATTCAGGATGCCAAATCATAGGTGTCCTATAATTTAACACACAAGCTTTTATTCTGAATGTGATTGAAAGTTCTGTCCTGAGCAAAAGCATGGCATGACAGGATCTCTTTGGCCACAATACTGAGAAAGGAATGAATGAGGAATGGAAAATAGTAACAAAGTGAGGAGATTATTTTAGTAATTTGGGCAAGACGTGATGGCCTCTTGGACCAGAGTGTTCAGATTATGGATGCATCAAGGAATTCTAACTGACAGGATTTGCTAATTGCTCAGATACAGTGTGTGATATAAAGCAATCAAAATGATGGAAATGTTTTGGTAATGGATGATGGTCATGGTAGCAGAACATTGAGAACATAATTTGTTGGTACTAACATCTGTGAAAAAGAGTTACTAAAACATCCCTTTATGTTAATATACATACACATATTAAAAGGACAGCAGTCTTTTTGCCTCATGCAGTGTCCAGTTGGATGCCCTTACATGGAAGGCTGAAATAAGAAGTGTGTCTTTATGGCTGGTATATCCATTCGCGTTCCTGCTAAAGCCTAAACTACATCCCATGAGAAGTGACTCAGAATATAACTGTTAGGTAATTTGGCCATGTTCTTTCAGACAACTGGGACTTTAAGAGAGAGGTTGAGAACTATATCACTCATTTTTTGTACAACAGCAAACCAGGGTCTCTTCAATAAAAAATATTGTCATCATCAAAGTATTATCATCTCTGGGTTGAGATAGTCCCATCTTCAGGAGACCAGGGAATACATGTCATCCCACAATCTCATTCAGCTTAAATACATGATGATTTTAAGATCTCAAGTTCTAAACAGTTCTCCTGAAACATAGCAGCATGGCACCAGAGAGAAATCCAGGCCTGTTTCTCATATTTCAAGGACATTTTTTACTTAAGAAGAAGAAACTAGAATTATCATGATTTCATCAACTTTATTATTCCAATCAAAAATAGAATTCTATAAAATATCTGTGGTGTAATAAGCAAGGTCTACAACTTATTTTTTTCTTAACATTTTCAAATATTCTATTCCAGTCTAAGCCAAATCAAGGGCTAATTTTGCCAGACTCAGTGAGAAATAGACTATTTCTGGCAAGACTGAATCCAGCTTTTTCATTGTTTTCTATAACCCAGATATTATCCAAATATTATGATAAGAATAGTGATGTAAAGTAAAATACAAATTAGTGATGAAATTCTAAATAAATATTTGAGTTTCGGGTATCTGAATTAAGCAATTGGTTGAGTTTTAAGGTTTTACTTAATTTTATGTATCACATTTAACAAATTCCACAGTATTTTTATAAAATACAAATTTTACTTGATTCTTTCATATCATATATAAACTGTGCTACACGGAATAAAATGAAGGAATAAAACAAACAAAATATCAAATATTTAAAATTATTACTTGATTATCTTTTTCAAATGTTTATGGAATTTACTACTCTGTCCAAATCTAAGTAACATATATTTGAGCAACAAATTCTATGGATAACTCTGGAAAGATTTAGAAGATACATATTGAAACATTGCTGATTTTGGAAAATATACTTGATGCCAAATTTTGACATCTCAAAATGCTTACAGCTTCCTGATTTTGAGTCAAATCTACATATAAAAACAATATGATTTGCTAAAGCATGGAAGATGAGTAAAAGATCAATGAGAGTCCAGATGAAGAAAGAACAGTAGGCCTTTGAATGCTATTAGAACACTTCACTAGTGATGGGATCACTGCATTTGTTCATAAAGAAAAGACAGAATAGGTTAATAGGAAGAGAGAAGATACTGAATGCTAGATTGTGAATAGTGAGGAAATGCAGAGTAGGTGCAGATTGTATTTTATAATAGAATAAAAATAAATGTGATCACCAGCCTGGGGACAATTCTTTAGGAAAGAAGGATGTGCAGATTTGAGGTGTTTTGGAGACTCATACATTATTATTTACTTAAAATTATGTATAACATAAGAAGTGGTCCAGAGGAAGCCTTGTGATTGCTAGAGGCAACATAATGAGAAAATCAAAGGAAAATGGTGAGTAACACACAGTCAGAAGTGAGGGCTTTCTTTTCGCACCGAATGCAAGTTCTGAGCTTCAAGAAAAAGAAGAGCCTGATTTTTGCCACTTTAATCTAAGTAGCTAGGATAAATTGATAGAAATAATAAAAATATACAGTAATGTGTAACTGGAATAGTGCATATTTGTAAATGGTAAAATATATTTCTCTCAATTTTGAACATGATGAAGTCAAAATAATAGTAATATACTCAAATGAATTAGATATCTAAAATAAGAGATGCAGAAATATAAGTGCTGTACGTGGAGGGGTAGGTGGAAATGAGAATGGCTGTGGTCACAGGAAAAGGAACAAAATGGGGAAATGTAGAGTAAGTGGAAACCAAAGTTGAAGAATAGGAAAAGTGAAATGATAACTTTAAGGAGGCATATGAGAATAGAAAGGTAGGCAATTCAGATAAAGTAAGAGGAATATCATCAAATAGATTTATATAAATATAGAAATATAAATAAAAGCAGATTTAGAGATAAATAATATAAAAATATAAACAATATAGATATAGATATAGATATAGATATAGATATAGATATAGGCATAGCTATAGGTATGGCTAGGGCTATATAATGTGGACAGAGGTAACGTGACCATAGATCCAATATTACTTAAAGCAATCCCATTTATACCACTTATACTCTTGTTAATAACAGTTCTCCATATGTATATCACAATTGCAAAGTGGTAAGAATGTGGAAAAGCATGGGAATGTAAACTATGGACTATAGTTAACAACAATTCTGTAATATTCTTGCATCAATGCCAAAGATGTACTCTGATAATAATAGGGGTTATCAAAAAATATAACAAATGCATGCTATACACCATAGTTAGTGGTAAAAGTCTGACGATATTATCTCATAATTCATAAGAAATATTCTGCAACAATATAGATTGGTGAAGGAGTGTTGTATGAAAATTCCTTACATGTCCATAATTGTTTTGTAAGTTCACAACTTCTCTAATAAAAAAATATTTTTTAAAAACAGAAAATGAAAAACAAACAAAAATAATAGTTCTCTGTGTTGCTTTCAGAAATGCTGTTTTTGGATGCTTATTTTTTATTTTCCAAGTGGACAGAGAGATTGATGTAGTTATATGAATAGATATAGCACGAAGGATAGGTATGTGGGTGTGCGTATGTTCAAACTTCTATATATACATAGATAGGCATACTATCTAGTTATAGATATTCTTTCTGTGGATTGAAACTACATGGAGTGCTACATAAGTACCTTGTCAATTTTATGCTTGCTGTAATCATGTTTTATGACATAAAACCTTTTGAGTGCTTCTTTAACCTCTGTGTTTCTCAAGCTGTGGATGATGGGGTTTAATATTGGGATGAAAATTGCATACAGCATAGAGATGAACCTGTCTCTGCCTGGGGAGTGTTGACTGGAGGAAGGACGAGTATAGGTGAATATTATGGTGCTATAAAACAGACCTATGACAAGGAGATGGGAAGGCACATGTGGAGAAGGCTTTGCACTTCCCTTCGGTTGATGGGATCTTAAGGATGGTGGATATAATGTAGATATAAGTAATGAAAGTTATCAGAAAGGCACTGATCGCTAAAATCCCTCCTACCACTAAAACAAGCATCTCTGCCACATACGTGGAAGAACAGGAGAGCGCCACCACTGGTGGGATGTCACTGTAATACTGGTTAACCTGATGGGACTTATAGAAAGACAGGCAGAAGGTGAACACCATATGCAGAAGGGACTTTAGAAACGGTGCTGCCCAGGTTCCAACTGACAGCTGGGCACAGCGTACCTTGGTCATGATGAGGGTGTAACGAAGGGGGAAACATATGGCCACATACCAGTCAAAAGCCATGATGGCAAGAAGGAGGACCTCAGCTCCTGCCAGGGCCACAAGAAAATAGCACACCCAACAAAAGAAATGCTTTGCTTCTCAGTTAAGAAGTTCTCAAGCATCTTGGGAACAGTAGCTTAAGGGCAGAATATGTCTAAGAGGGACAGATTTGCCAAGAGGTAATACATGGGTGTGTGTACCTTTTTCTCAATCCCAATGGCCAGGAGACTGGCACTGTTTGCCAACATGATGATGTGATAGATGAGAGCCAAAGCCACAATGAATGGATAGCACAGCTCAGCGAGATCAGAGAGCACTAAGAGGAAAAAGTCCTTGGTGGTGAGATTGTAGGTGTCCATCTCCTCTCTCCACAGTGGTCTTTCTGGAGCAAATGAAACAAACATACAGAGGTTACTAGAAAAAAATCTAGGAGCCTTCGTGAAGATCAACACTTGGAAAATAATTCAGCTGTGGTTAATGATAAATTGTGTTAGCACAATTTTAATGACAGATATCTAATTACTATAAATGATAAAACATCCCATGCATTTATGATATTTTTGGAATATTCACCCTGTTTTTAAACAACAAGGTGAAACTTTAAATTTCATCTTAGTGAAACTGTTGCTGGTCCGCAGGAGCTTTTGTGATTGCACAATTCAGTGAGAGCTGGTGGTCCATCCTTCACATCTCCTTAGGCAGCTATATTTTTCTGTCTTGTATTATCTCAAGTTTTTAGTTTTATGCACTATCTGAGCACTGAGTTAGCTGAAGATAGAAAAAGTGTATTGTTATTGAAAGTAAATTTTACAAATAGCAGACACAGAGTATAAGATTAATACATAATTGATCAAAGAAATAATGAGTGAAATGAGCTTTTGTTATTTGTTTTGACAAAGTGTTTCTATTGGAAAGAAATAAATAGGACAATATTGCTATAATTTCAGAATCATAGTCATTTAAAAATGAAGAGCAACATGTTATATCCTCAAAAGTTATACCTTAATGCACATTAAATTTAGTCTATATAATATAAATGAAAACTTGGTAATAGTGTCTGAATGTGATCCCAACACAAAACAGACCTGTTTCCATATATATTCAAATCCATTTCCCATTAAAATTTAAGTGCTTGAGCACATTTTATTTAAAATTTATATTTGGTAGCACATATTGTTTTTATTTACCCTTGTTTAATTTCCTAATTATACTTCGTATACCAGAAGAGCCCAATCATGAGTAAAGTTATGATTATTTACAGAAGTAATTTAATTTTATTCAAGGTCAAGAAATTGATAAGTATGTTGAATTTTTTGTTACTTTAAAAACTAATATATTCTGTTTTTGTAAACAGCACATATGCATGATAGAAAATTCAAACAGAAAATACGTTTAGAAAATAAAATGCCAAAATAAGTCTATTGTTCCTCTACACCACTTCTCACCCTCCTTTTCTTTTACCTCATAAAATTTTTCATGATTTCTTGGCCCAGATAAAATGAATAGCATACTTATTGCAATGTATACATAATTGTTTCTTCAAACAAATGGAATTATTATTTTCTGACAAGTTTCAATTTTTCCTTGGAAAGATTTAAATAAGAAATGCTGAAATTCATTGGAAGATGTTATTCTTCTAACCTTAATGGCACTATTACTTTTTCTGTTCCTTCGTTTCCTTAAACAGCAGCACCTCTGTCCTGTGTGAAATAAAATAAACTCTTTTAAGTCATGGTCTGTAAATAATTGAACTTTGGAAAACAAAATTATTTTATTAAGCAAAAATGGTTAGGTAACATTATTCAATGAGCAAGTTTGTTAAATGGGTGAATAAAAAGATTGGAGCAAAAAATATCTGCAGCACTAATTCTCAAGTTCCCAAACATTCAATGTGCTGCAAAGTATTGTATATCATATATTAATACATTGAAATTTAATTGTGAATATGAGAAATTAAAGGCACTTTTTATTACAAGACACATTCATAACTTGATACAGTAAATATTTTACATTTTATATTAAGTAATTATTTAACATTATAACCACATTTACAATATAGACCTTTTTTTTCCTAAATAAATATTACGAGAAATAAGTCAATAACTTCCTGATAAAAATATCTAGCTAGGTTCTGCTTGAGGGTACATGATCAATGTGTATCATGAAGAAATGATAATAGATTTTGCCTAAAGTTTGCCCTTGAATGTTCAGATTTCCTAAATAAAACTTTTGGTCCTGGCATGTAAATTGCAGAATTTGTTCATGTGGAAGGAAATATATGTTATTAACAAACCTCTCATGTGGTTGCAAACATAATTAAATCCCAGAATTGGTCCTTATGTTTAGAAAAATAAAAGCAATATTTTCATTAATAATATATTGCTGAGAAAAAGTTTCTATAACTATTTTTTTAACCAAATGATTCTGGGACAGAAAAATCCTTATGCAGTGCAATCTCCACTGCTTTGTGAGATTACTTGGTGTGAATATAAGCACATGAGAACATGAACTATACATGTTGAAGTCAGCTTTTTTCATATTCACAAACAACCAGCCATTTAAGGAAGATCTAGAGCTAGGGCCATGTGGCTAGCATTAGCCTTACAAGGGACATTAACCAGGAATTAAATTTTTGTATTTTCTGTGACTTACACCTTTACATATGGTCCAAAGCAAACATACCATATATGAACCTTCTCACTGTAGCAAATAGTTACTTCAAATTTTCACTATAAAGAGAAAAAGAAAATGAGTTCATTAAGCAAAATTACCACTGTTAGATGTTAGATAATTCAAATATAACTTATTTAATACATAAATATAAAGGAAATATTATGGCTTAAATTTCTTAGTAAATAGGTTATTAAGTTTTCTTTTAAAAACTATTGCTAAGAAGGTTTCTTCCATCTTTCTTCTTAACCTAATGGACCGGTAACTCTTAAACTAGAGGAATCATAAAAGCCCTTCTAGTATGTAATTTTTCCCCCTGCTTTCTGAGGTCCTTCTTGACTAGTAGGGCTCAGAGACCCAACTGTCTAGGAACTATAAATCAAGGTGTAGGGTCAGAAACATGCTTTAGATACAGTAGAAATTTACATGGAAAGATATTAGACACCTGTGTGTGCTTATGGATATTTTTAGGATCCAAACCATTTCTATGCATTTATTTACCCAATCTAATATTATTACAAAATACACACTTTTATATTCCCAATTTATATTTGGTTTATGTTCCATAATGTGTAAAATTTCATGCCATATTTCTACAATCATCTAATTGTTTCTTTTAGCTTAGACAATGCACAGTTTAGCTAAGGGTTTTCTTGCTTTTTCAGTTTCAGAGATTTCATTACCAATATGAGGTTTCAATAGATGAAAGTAAAATAATCCAGCCAACAAAAACACATCAGCAAAGAAAAATGAACTCTTCACTTTTATATAGAGTTTATATTGGATTTTGTTCTTTAATTTATATCATGTCCCCTTTCCCCTTTGGAAAAGCAACAGTTAGGACTCTAGAGGAAATATGCTTCTCTTCTTGAATAAACCCCAACACCACCAACCTAATAATGACCTCTCATTTTTATAACTGATCAATATAATAAGTTGAAAAATAATCTTATTTTTTCAGTCCTGACAATTTTGTTTCTTCTCATGCTCTAGAGTAAGATACTAGAAAAGTTTTTCCAGGAATTGTTTTGCCTGACAAAAGTAAACAGTGAATTCATGTTATTAGTATATTTTTTTCTGTAACAAGAAAACAACATTCTGGTAAAATATGATTCTACAATCAACTTGCTGTAAATTTGCATTTTTCATGATAGACAGGTAAACACTCTTTTAGTATATTATTACACAGTTTTATATTTTTAGATCCTTCCTTGGCTATGAGAATTATTTTATTTTGTTGGAGAATATCCTTATTTCATCAGATTTGTACTAAAATGGTTAAGGTTTAAATGCCAGGATTTCTGCAATATACTTTCAAATGTTTAAATGGTGTTTTGAGAAATGTTTTTATATTTTTAAAAAGATTGGAAATTATATATATGCCCAGATATATATATGACAATTACATTTGATAAAAGAATGTGCACTTTTTTAAAACAATTGAAAGAATATGTATTTACAAATTTAAAACTATATATGTATAGGTAAAATAATATGTTAGCAATTAATAAATTCGTGTGAAAGTTACATAGATTTTCATTATAGCATTTCAATTATTCTATATCTTTGTAAATTTTCTATATGAAGTGTTGGATAAAATCAAATATGACCATCAAAACAACAATCATGGGAAAAATATGTCTCATAGTCTATCGCCAAGCCCTCATCTGTAATCAATTTCTCTGTTACTGTGGGAAGCACAGAAACTGTTAACCACGCACTGTGAGGCTTTGGGAAAATAGTCTATTCACATTTAACCATAGAAGTTTGTCCATATATACTTTTTTAGTTTATTACTGTCCTTTGTTTGTTTATCTCTGTGATAATTAGAAGATTTGTTATTTTTTTAGCTTCTTACAAGTATTTTTTTTTCTTTAATGAAATAGGTTTTAATTGCTATCTTTGCATATCCCCTCTTCTCTTCAAGGTTTGAACAACAGAGATGAATGCTCAACTATGAAATATGGGGAAATGGTTGCATATTTCCTCCTAGTTGTGTTCTCCTCTTCAGTTCTTGAATGTGGTTGTTTATTGTATTGATTTGGAATCATGTTACTCTTGAATAAAAGAAAATCCCCCAAAATGTTGATATTGCAAAATAAGCTTTACTTTTCTGCCACACTAAAGAATTGCAGAAATGAAATGCCAGCTCCAAATATCACTAGACAACCAGGCTTCTTTAAAATTTATCTTCAGGTACCCAAGCACATGGCTCTGATTCCCCAAGTACAGAAATGAGCACTGCAGCACCAATCATTACATCATGATCAAGACACCTGGAAAAGCGGAAGGCAGTGGGGACTAATTGATCTCCTTGTAAGAGTTTTTCCTGAAATTAGCTCCAAAAAATTCCACTTCCTCAATATTTGAAAAAGTTGGGTTAAATGGCTGCACCCACCGTCACCCACTACATCTAGGAACACATGGAAGCATTGTTTAGTTTATATTTGGAACAATTCTTAGGAATTCAACTAGCAATGCCAGGCACTGCATATCTGTCACTTCATATTGTCATTAATGTTACATGTAAAATAGCATATTATAAACATAATGATGATGATGGACAATCCCCATCCCAAACAACAGAAAGCATCCACAACTGCAAGCAAACAGTATTTTCCACCTACCCCATAAGGTATAAGCCTACTCTCCATCTAAAGAAGAACAGACATAACCATCCCCAAATCCTCAAGGCTGAGAAATGAACAAACATAAGGATGGAATGTACAGACCAAAGTAGACATTATTATTCTAATAATGGAAAAACCTGTAATTTTGATATAAAATAGTGAGGGAAAGGGGAGGGAATAATAGGTGGAACACAGGACATTTTTAGGGCATTGGAGTTACCTATAAACCACAATGTAAACTATAGACCTTGGTTAGTAGCAGTGCTTCAATATATATTTATTAATTATAACAAGTGTGCCACACTATTTTAAGATATTATTAATTGCAGAAAATGTGGGTGGAGGAGAGTATATGGGACTCCCTTACAATTTTTATGTAATTTTCTGTAACGTAAAACCTCTTTAAAAGTAAAGTTTATTATATATAAAAAAGAAAAGCTTAAAAAAGCAGGAACTACTTGCAATAAATAAGTAGATCAAAGGAAAAATAGATTTTTTTCCTGAAATCAAATTCAAAAAATTCCACTTACTCTTATATTTGAAAAAGTTGAATTAAATGGCTGAATCCACCCTCACCCACTTCTTCCAGGAAGGCCTGGAAGCATTGTTTTTATTAGAGACAACTCTTAGGAAGACAACTAGCAGTGCCAAGCAGAGTATATATTGTCACCTCATTGTCACTTCTTATTTTTATTAATGTTACATATAAAATATAATATTATGGGTTTAAGTGGGCACTCACCATCTCTCTTGCAAAAGACAGCTGATTGGAGACAGGATCCTGCCCAAGTGAGATGTTCTGGTAGCCCACAGATTGGGCGCTTTTGGGACATCGATCTGGAGGGAGCTGGACAGGGAGATAGACTGCTCAAGATGAAACTGGAACATAGAAAACAGCAAGGAAATAGAACAAAAAGAACAAAGTGTCAAAGAGAAAAATTAACACACACACAAAACCAGCAGCTTAATAAAACTCTAGAGCAGAGAGAGAAACTAATCAACTGAATAAAACCATCAAGATTAAATGATGTCCAGAGGGAAACAAAAAATTACAAACAATACTGAGAAACAGATGTGGACCACCAATGAATAAACTAAAAACCAGGAAGAGATGCAGAACATCGAACAACTAATCAAAGCTGTCCAAACAAATATGGACCAACTTAATGAAGTGAAGGGAGAGATTAAGGATATTAAGAAGACACTGGGAGAACATCCTGAAGAAATTGTAAACATACATAAAAAGGTAACAGATGTGATGATAATGAATGGCACAATTTAAGAAATAAAAAAGATGCTGGATTCATATAACAGCAGATTTGAACAGGCAGAAGAAAGAATTTGTGATGTGGAAGACAGTACATCTGAAATCAAACATAGTAGAACAGATAGATAAAAAGATAGAAAAAATCCAGCAGGGACTTAGAGATTTAACCAACAGCACAAAATGCACAAACATACACATTATAGGCATCCCAGAGGGAGAAGAGAAGGGAAAGTGAACAGAAGAGGAGTTGAGAGAAATAATGGCTGAAAACTTCCCAACCCTTTTGAGGGAAATAGATGTGCATGTCCAGGAAGCACAGTGCACCCCAAACAGTATAAATCCAACAGGCCTACTCCAAGTCATATACTTGTCAAAATGTCCAATGCTCAAGACAAAGAGAAAATACTCAAGGAAGCAAGAGAAAAGAGAACCATCACATACAAGGGAAGCTCAATAAGACTAAGTGCTGATTTCTCATCTGAAACTATGGAGGCAAGAAGACAGTGGTATGGCATAGTCAAGGCACTAAAAGAAAAAAAACTTCCAGCCATGCATCCTCTATCCAGCAAAGCTGGCATTCAAAAATGATGGAGAGTTCCAAATATTCACAAGAAAACAGAAATTAAGACAGTATGCCAATAAGAAACCTGCCATTCAAGAAATACTAAAGAAGTTATACAGGTTAAAAGAAAAAAAAAACAAGAGAGAGAGAGTTGGAGAAGAGCGTAAGAACAAATAAAAGTACAAACAGAGAAATAAAAACAACATATGACATACATAAACCCAAAGAAAATATGGCAGATATAATTTCTTGAGAATAATAACACTGAATGTGAATGGATTAAACTCACCAGTCAAGAGACATAGTTAGGCTGAAAGGATAAAGAAATATGACCCATCTATATGTTGTCCACAAGAAACCCACCTTAGACCCAGGGATTAAAGGAGGCTGTTAAAGAATGGCTGGAAAACAATTTTGTAAGCAAACAACCACCAAAAAAGGGCTGGAGTAGCTATACTAATATGGGACAAAATATACTTTATGCAGAACTATTGTAAGAGACAAAGAAGGACACTATATATTAGTAAAAGGGGTAATCTTTCAAGAAGAAAGAACAATCAGAAACATTTCTGTACCTAATCAGGGCACCTCAAAATACCTGAGGCAAACACTGGAAAGACTAAGTGGATACATAAATGCTTCTACAGTTGTAGAGGGGGACGTTAATACACCATTATCACCACTAGACAGAACATCTAGACAGAGAATCAGTAAAGAAACAAAGATTCTGAATAATATATTAGTGGAGCTGGACCTAATAGAAATATACAGAATGCTACCCCCAAATACAGAGGGATATACATTCTTCTTGAGTGCACATGGATCATACTCCAAGATAGAACACATGCTAGGCCACAGAACAACTCTCAATGAATTCAGAAAGATTTAGATAATACAATGTTATTTCTCTGACCACAATGAAATGAAATTGAAAATCACTAAGGGCCAGAGAACCAGGTTAGGCAAAAAGATATGGAAGTTAAACAACACACGCTTAGACAAACAGTGCGTCAAGAAAGAAATCTCCAAAGAAATCAATAGCTATCTTTAAATGAATGAAAATGACAAAACAACATATCAAAACCTGTGGGATGCAGCAAAAGCTGTACTGAGAAGGAACTTCATAGCCATAAATGCATATATTAAAAAGGAAGAAAGAGCTAAAATTGAAGACCTACCTGCACAACTGGAAGAATTGGAAAAACAACAACAAAGTAACCCAAAAGGAAGTAGAAAGAAGGAAGTTACAAAGATTAGAGCAGAACTAAATGAAATAGAAAATAAGAAAGCACTAGAAAAAATAATCAAAGCCAAAATCTGGTTCTTTGAGAAGATCAGTAAAATTTACAAACCCTTAGCTGGATTAACAAAGAGAAAGAGAGAGCAGATGCAAATACACAAACTATGAAATGAGGAAGGGGATATCACTACTGACCCCACAGAAATAAAGAGTATCATAAGAGGATACTTTAAAAAATTATATGCCAACAAGAATGATAATTTAGACGAAATGGACAAATTCCTAGAAACTCACAAGCAGCCTACATTGAAGAAAGAAGAACTTGATGAACTCAACAGACCAATTATGACGAAAGACATAGACTCAATCATCAAAAACCTCCCAACTAAGAAGAGCCCAGGACCACATGGCTTCACAGGTGAATTCTACCAAACATTCTGGAATGACCTAACAACAATTCTCCTTCAACTCTTCCAAACAAGAGAAGTAGAAGAATCATTGCCTAACTCATTCTATGAGGCTAACTTTACACTAATACCAAAGCCAAACAAAGATAGTACAAGAAAGGAAAATTAGAGACCAATCTCTCTAATGAAGCTAGATGCTAAAATCCTCAACAAAATACTTGCTAATCACATTCAACAACAAATCAAATGAATTATACACCATGACCAAGTGGGTTTCATCCCGGATATGCAAGGATGGTTCAACAACAAAAAAAATCAGTGTAATACACCACATAAACAGATTGAAAGAAAAAAAAATCACATGATCATCTCTATAGATGCAGAAAAAGCATTTGACAAAATACAGCACTCTTTCCTGCTAAAAACACTGCAAAAGATAGGAATAGAAGGAAACTTTCAGAACTTGATAAAGAGTATATATGAAAAATGCAAGCTAACATCATCTTCTGTGGTGAAATCCTAAAAGCCTTCCCAATGAGATCGGGAACAAGACAAGGATGCCCACTATCACCACTCCTATTTAACATTGTCTTAGAAGTACTTCCTTCAGCATTGAGTAAAGAAAAATATATAAATTCAATCCAAATTGGAAAAGAAGAAGTAAAAATTTCAATATTTGCAGATGACATGATCGTATACATAGAAAGCCCTGAGAAATCTACAACAAAACTTCTACAACATATAAAGGAGTTCAGTAATGTTGCAGACTATAAGATCAATGATCAAAAATCAGTAGCCCATGGATATGGGCAGGATAATCCCATCCACCGTATCCATGGGATATAAGCCCCTTTCACTTGGAAGAGGGGTGGACATCACCATCCCAAACTCCTCAATACTTGGGAAGAGCTATGGGCTAGAGTGGACTTAATGGTATTCTGTTGTAGGCATAATGTGATTCAAGCAATAGAAGAAATTACAACAGTGAGGTGGAGCCAGTGGCCACTGGATGCTTTTGGTGCAGGGAAGGGAAAAGCAGTTGTTATACAGATGCTTTTTCAGGACTTGGGAATTATTCTGAGAGACATTACAATGACAGATATAGGCCATTTTACATCAGCATATAACATGCAGGACTGTGTGGGAGAGAGTGTGGTCTACAATGTGAACTATGGTCCATGCTTAGTGGCAAAACCCCAGGGAGTGTATATCCATTGTAGGTGATGTGCCACACTAATGAAAGATGTTTATGTGGGATGTTATGGGAGGTGTGGGAGGTGGGGAACATGGAAATTCCTGTAATTTTTGTGTAACATTTATGTAATCCAAGCATCTTTTAAAATATATATATATAGGATAATTGCAGTGCTTAATGCACAAATATGTAGTTATACTGAATACCATTGTTTCTACACTTTAGATGGATTTATAGCTTATTAATATGTATCAATAAAATTGATTTGATTAAAAAATAATATTAGAAAAAAATCAGTAGCATTTCTGTACACCAATAACGAGCACTCTGAGGAGGAAATCAAGAAGAAAATACCATTTACAATAGTAACTAAAAGAATCAAATACCTAGGAATAAATTTAACTAAAGAGTAAAGGACTTATATACAGAAAACTACACAACATTGTTAAAGGAAATCAAATTAAAAAATAGAATAATATTCCCTGTTCATGGGTAGGAAGACTAAACATCATCAAGATGTCTATCCTACCCAAACTAATCCACAAGTTTAATGCAATCCCAATAAAAATCAATACTGTAATTTTTAATGAATTGGAAAACTTACTACAAAATATATTTGGAAGGGTAAGAGGCTCTGAATTGCCAAAGACATATTGAAAAAGAAAAATGAAGTTAGAGATATCACATTCCCTCACTTTAAAACATACTACAAAGCTACAGTGGTCAAACTGCATGGTATTGGCACAAGGATAGACATACTGACCAATGGAAATGAATTGAAAGTTCTTATATAGATCCTCACATATACAGTCATCTGATAGTCAACAAGGCCACCAAGCTCACTCAGTTGGGAGAGAATTCCCTCTTCAACAAATGGTGCTTGGAAAACTGGATATCCATATATAAAAGAATGAAAGCACCATCTCACACCTTATACAAAAATCAACTCAAGATACATCAAAGATCTAGATATAAGAGCCAAGACCATAAAGACCTTGGAAGACAATGTAGGGAATCCTCTACAGGACCTTGTTTGTAATAGGAAATGGTTTCATGAACTTCTCACCCAGAAGCACGAGCCGCAAAAGAAAAAAAATAGATAAATGGGATCTCCTCAAAATAAAAAAGTTTCGCACCTCAAATGATGTTATCAAGAAAATAAGGCAGCCTACCCAATGGGAGAAAATATTTGGCTACTGTATATCTGATAGGAGCCTAATATACTGCATATAAAAAGAAATTCTACACCTTGAAAATAAAAAGACAAACAATACGTTTAAAAAATGGGCAAGTGACCTGAAAAGACACTTCTCCAATGAAGAAATACACATGGCTAAAAAGCACATGAAAAGATGCTCGACATCGCTAGCTATTAGGGAATTACAAATCAAAACTACAATGAGTTACCATTTTACACCCATTAGAATGATGGCTATTTAAAAAACAGACTACAAGTATTGCAGAGGATGTGGAGGAATGGGAACTCCCATCCACTGCTGGTGAGATTGTGGAATGGTCCAGCCACTGTGGAGGACAGTTTGGCAGTTCCTCCAAAAACTAACTATAGAACTTCCATATGATCCAGGATTTCCACTGCTGGATATATACCCAGAAGAATTGAAAGCAAAGACACGAACAGATATATGCACACCAATAATCATAGTGGCACAGTTCACTATTTCCAAAAGTGGAATCAACCACAGTGCCCATCAACAGATGAATGGAAAAAGAAAATGTGGTACATACATACAAAGGAATATTACTCAGCTGTAAAAAGGAATAAAGTGCTAACACATGGGATAACATGGATGATTCTTGAAGATCTTATTTTGGGTGAAGCAAGCCAGGCATTGAAGGATGAACACTACATGAACTCACTCATATGAATTAAGAAAACTGAGCAGGCTCAGAGAGCTATTGTCTGGAAGATAGGTTTACAAGAAAGAGAAAGAGAAGAGAAGATTGTGAGCCATCACCCATATGTACACAATCTATGGTAAATTGATAGAGTGTAATTGCATATTGAAGGGATAAGTCAGGAGGGTAGTTATATTTTTGGGTTGGGTGGTACTTGGCTGACAGGTGGGTAGATTGGGAGGGTGGGTTAAACAACCCAGGATGCTGGGGAGAGGGGCCAGGTGAACACTTGGGATTTGTGGGTATGAGGTTGGAAACACAGAGGTGGGAATGCTCTTAGGGCAATATGACAAGGAAGGTTCACTGGTTTAGTGTGTTGGTTGGGGAGGCATTCGGGACAGGACACACCTGGAGCAGGCTTCTAGGAATGTGTGAGTGTTCATTCTGTCATAATGTGTTGTATCAGTGGATGGAGACCCACATAATGAATGGGAAGGAGTTGGACTCCCATCTTTGGGAGGACTGATAACGTTCAGAAATAGGCGTGGGTCTCTTAAGACCAAGGGTAGTTCCTATTGGGTGAGGATGGACCAGTGTGTCAAGACATCTTGATGCATGTTTACTATGAATCTTGTCATCCAACGGGTCAAACCAGGGGGTCGTCGTGGGCCCCGGGGTGAGAAGGAGGGTGGAAAAGAATAGATCAAATAGGGAGTATTTGGTGGTCAGTGGAAATGTTCTTCATTACCTTACATTGATGGACAGAGGACATGGTAAATATCATCAAAATTTATAAAAGTGTACGGTCTGAAATGTAAACCATAATGTAAACCATTGACAATGTTTAGTAGCTATGTTTCACTATATGTTATGAGTTATAACAATGCTACCATCCACATGGTTGACATATTGAAAAAGAAAAATGAAGTTAGAGAGTCTCTTGTATTCTGTGTGTAACTTTGCTGTGACCTAGAACTTCTTTGAAAGCAAAATGAAAAAATGGTGAGACACTGGGGAGTGAGAAGGGGAAGGTGCTGCGGTACAGACTGGACACCAGATGTTGCATTGATGAAAAGCAAAATGTCAAAAAAATTATCTTTTATTTATTTATATTTTTATTATCTTTTTTATTTTTTTTATATTCTTCATTTTTTAAATATCCCAATCTTTTAATTTTATTTTATTTTTAGTTTTTTTTTAAGTTTTCATGTATTTTATCTCTTACATCTAAACTTATCATTTTTATTCTATTTTCCTCTTAATTTTATTTGGCTAGTGTAAATGCTTCATCTTTAAAGGAACTTTGGATCACAGAAGGGCTACAACTGGAGTGGGAGAGGATTGTTGGTGGGGGTGTCAGGGTGTGGGGGTGCATGGGAGGAAGTTCACATGAACATACATATAAGGTATATAACATTGTTCAAATGTTCATGGGGCATTGTCACAGTGGGTGGAAAATCAATAAATGAGAGAATACTGAATTCCCATCCTGGAGAGCTCTGCCACATTCTCTAAGGGAGCACCAACAGTTCCCCAAGTGCAGGGGCATTATCTGGCAAAGGAGGATGATCCACTGATGGGCCCTTGTTATTGATGACTAGCCTATGAGTCTTTGCTCTTGAAATTGAGCCTATTGTTATGGGGTGCCTGAGAGTCTCCTTGTTGCTCAAATGTGGCCTCTATCTATGACAAGCTCAGCATTTGAATGCATTACCTTCCTCCCAGCATGGGACTTGACTCCTGGTGATGAATCTCCCTGGCACTGAGGGATTCCTACCAAGTGCCAACTGGCAATGTGGTTGGAAAAAGACTTCAAATAAAAGGGGGAAAATGTAAAGACAAATGAGTTCATATGGCCAAGATTCTTCAAAGTGATTCGGGAAGTCATCCCAGAGGTAACACTTACACACATCTTAGTAGTATCTCATAGACTTCCAAAGTTGATATCGCCCCAAATAGAGGGACTCCTGAGGGCTCTGGAGACACCCAGGTCCTATGTCATGGCACATAGCTCTGGAGTTTGTTGTCTTGCCAGTGGGCCCTACTTTGGAGTTTGTGCTCCTGAGAGTGACAGAGTTGGATTCAAATATGTCTTCCCTGCACATGGTTCATCTATCCTTTCTATTCGAAACTATACTTGGTGCTGGAGTTTTTAGGTATACATCCAGAGACTGGAGTCTTTGGGCTGTCCATGTGCCAGCTGGGCCCGGAATCTCAGTGGAGCTGGAACTCCTACTGTACAGCTCAATCGACTCACCCAGGACACCTGATGGGGAGATGATGATGGATAACAGCCATCCCAGGGAACAGAGAGCGTCTGCAGCTGCAGGCAGGATAGTCCCATCCATCTTGTCCATGGGATATAAGCCCCCTCTCACTTGGAGGTGGAGTGGACATCACTGTCCCAGACTCCTCAGGATAGGGGGAAGAACTATGGACTACAGTGGACTTACTGGTATTTTGTTATAGACATATTGTGATACAAGCAATGGAAGAAATTACAACATTGATGTGGATCCAGTGGCCACTGGATGCTCTGGGGGGCAGGGAGAGGGAAAAGCAGTTGTAATACAGGGGCTTTTTTGGGACTTGGGAATTGTCCTGAGTGGCATTACAACGACAGATATAGGCCATTTTATAGCATCATATAACATGCAGAACTGTGTGAATTATGGTCCATGCTTAATAGCAAAACCCCAGGATGTATTTATCATTTGCAACTAATGTGCCACCTAAAGATGGATGTTTTTGTGGGAGGTTGTTGTAGGTATGGAAGGTGGGGCATATTTTTTTGTAAGATTTATGTAATCTAAGTATATTTTAAAAAAATAAGAAAAATTTTATAATAAATAAATAAATATATACATTCATACATACATACAAACCTAATAAGTAATAAAAGTTCTTTCTAGTGAAAAAAAAAAGTAAAATATCATATTATAAAAATTAAGTATCCTGAAAGTATATATATTTACATTGAAATATTTGCACATCATCAGCCTTACTTTAAATCTTCCCCAGCTCTGAATTTTCATCTGATGTTTGGTAAATTACTAATTATATACCAATATTGTTTTTCCTTTTCTGTGGGTACCTTCCATCTAAAATCATCTGTACACATTACCTCCATGCTAGAGGATACAATTTCCAGCATCCCATGTAGCTAAGTGGAGCAATATGATCACTTGCAGGCTAATGAACTTTTAGTGGATGTGATATATGATCTGGGTCATAATCATATCAGGGATGTGATTGACATCGACATTGCCTTTCACTATAGTCAGGTAAGAATAATACTTTGCAATTTTTTTTGCCATGATAGTTCATATATTTGAGATCAACAGCCCAGAAAATCAGAGAGCAATGAGACAGATGAAACCCAGATATCTGGAAAAGAGATTCCTTCTTTGTGGATTGCCTGGCAATTAAGCCTGTTCATGAGTGTCAATCAGTCAATCAATCAAAATAAAAAAAGAACACTCTTTCATAGGAGAGTGTTACCTGAGTCCCATCTAAAGAGGCTGGATGAGTTCCTAATGCAGTTATTACACCAGACTTAAAACTCATAACTTTATATATTTTAAAAATTAGTGATCAGTCAAATTTATTAAAATTTTTATTGCTTCATCTTTTAACACATGGGGCTTCTCCTTCTGGATTCTTCTACCCAAGAAGGGATTGTTTAAGCTCTAATCCCTGGTTTTAATAATAATATTTTTTATCATTTAAATATTAAAATTACTATTGAAAAATTACATACATAGATGAAAATGAATATAACTCATTTAATTTTCACAAATTTTCTTTTTCTTTTATTTTTTAATTAACAGTCTAATATTAATTACAATAAATTACAATAAAAAGACTTTCTTTGACTCTGCGTTTTATGAATTGTAGTGCAGGTATAGATTTTTGTATTCACCATTACAATTACTAGGTAGACTGCTTTGCAAATATTCCCCATTACTACTCTTTTGTAATCACACTAATATCCCACCCGAACCCCTGGCAAAGTGTATGTTCTTCTCCTTCATTATAATTTTGCCGTTACAAGAAGGTCATGTAAATGGAATCATACTGTATGTGATCTTTTGACAGTTTAAAGGTTTTTGCATTCAAAATATTACCTTTAAGAGTCACCTTAGTTTTTGCATATATCAATATCTTTTTCCTTTTTTATTGCCAAGCATTATTACATTATAGGGATGTTCTGTTGTTTTTTAAATAAAATTTTATTGAAGTATGTCATTAATACATGAATATACATAAACAATAAGTGTAGAGTAAAGGTTGGAAATTTACAACAAACATGCATATCGTCTTACAAGGCTCACGTACATCTCCCCACCACCAACATCTTGCATTGTTGTGAAATATTTGTTACAGTCTTTGAAAGAGCATTGTCAAAGTATTACGACTAATTATTTTCCCCCAACCCACACAATTATTAACACCCTATTTTAGTATTATATATTTGTTATCGTCCATGAGAGAACGTTCTCATATTTCTTCTGTTAACCACCATCCATCTTCCACCACAGCATTCCTTGTGCTGTACAGTCCCATGCTTGTACAATCCATTCAAAGTGTACACTCAGTGGCTCTCACTTCCATCACAGTGTTATGCTGCCATCAACTCAGTCAAGTTTAGAACATTTTCATGACTCCAAAAGGAAAATGAAGAGCATTCTCATATTTACACTATTAACTACACTCTTCATCCAGCAACAAAATAACTGTTATGTATTTCCTAGATTATTCTCTAGTTTCCTTTCAATTGTCATTTACGTCCACAAACTACTCCTTTCAGCCACAATCACATTTATAAATCAGCAGTGTTAGTTATACTCCCAACAATTTGTTACTTTCAACTCTATTCATTTCCAAACTTTTACAATTAAACTAATTAATAATGCTACATACATTAAGCATCAGCTCATATTCTCAAGCCACATTAAGTTTCCTTGTAATGAATACTTTAAAGTTTACCTCTGTGAGTTTATTCATGGTAGTTCATATTAATGACACCATACAATATTTGTTTTTTTGCATCTGTCTTATTTCAAGCAACATAGTATCATTTAGGTTCATTCATGTTGTCATATGCATCCTGATTTCATTTCTTCTTACAGCTGAATGGTATTCCTTTGTATGTATATACCACATTTTGTTTATCCATTGATCCACTGATGAACACTTGAGCTCATTTCATATTTTCACAATTGTGAAAAATGCTACTATGAACATTAGTGTGCAAATATCAGTTTGCATCTCCTTGCTTTCAGTTCTTCTCAATACATACCTAGTAAGAGAATGGCTAGATCATATGGCAGTTCTATATTCAGCCCCTGGAGGTACTGCCAAACTGTCTTCTACAGAGACTTCACTATTCTACATTCACACCAACAGTGAAGGAGTGTTCCACTTTCTCTGCTTTCTTCCTGTTTTTATTTAAACAAATCAATTTTATTGATAAGTATTAATGCATACAATTCATCCAAAGTGTACAATCAGTGGTATTTGCTATAATCACATAGTTGTGCATTCATCACTTCAATCATTATTACAGCATTTTCATTATTTCAATGATAATAATAATAAAAAGCAGACAAAAAAGAAAATTCTTCACCTCTCAATCTCTCCATTTTCCCCTGCTGTACATAGCTGCCATTTCTGGCTATTCTTGCATAAACATTCATTCATTTTTAAGCAGTTTTATTGAGATATATCCACATACCATATGGTCTATCCAAAGTGTATAATCAATGGCTTTTAGTATAATCATAATGCTGTGCATTCATCACTACAAAACAATTCTAGAGCAATTTCATTACTCCAAAAAGAAAAACCCACAATCTTTAGCATTCCTTCCCAAACCCTTCAAAAACACTAATCTAATTTCATCTTTACAAATTGATTTATATTTACATTTTATGTAAATGGAATCAGAAAATATGTAGCACTTTCTGTCTAGTTTCTTTCACTTAGCATAATGTTTTTTGTCTGATACTAACATTTTGTAGTATTAACATACATTTGTTCAGCTTCAAAGAAAATGATCTTATATATGCAGTTTACCCATATACATATTTCACATGCAGTTTTATAATTCCATGTCAGATTTTTTAGCTTTCCTTTTTAGTAATATACATGACCTTAGACTTTCTATTTAAAGCATTTTCATGTCCCCATAATATAATTACTATTTTTTGAAGTGTTTTTATCAAGAAAAAATGCTGGATTTTGTTGAATGCCTAGTTACAAACATTATGTTGGCCTTTCACCTTTTCTATTGATTTACAAAGATTAACATGCATCCTTTTAAACAACTCTGCACAAGTTAACCTTCAGCTTTCCATTCTCTAAACTCATTCTATTTTCTGGTGACCTATATTCAAGTTAGTAACTCCATGAGATTAAACAATATATTTAGTTCATAGTAGTGCAGTCATACATTATTTGTCTTTTTGTGTGTGGCTTGCTTCACTCAACATAATGCTTTCCAGGTTCATCCATGTTGTAATATGCTTCATTACTTCATTTTTTTTAGCTGCATAATATTCCATAGTGTGGATGCACCACAGTTTGTTTATCCATTTATCAGTCTATGGACACCTGGGTTGTTTCCAACTTTTGGCAATCATGAATAACGCCACTATGAACATTGGTGTGCAGATATCTGGCTGTACCATTCTACATTCCTGTCAACACTGATTAAGTGTTCCTATCTCTCCACATCCTCTCCAACACTTGGAGTTCTCTGTCATTTTAATAGTCACCATTCTGATAAGTGTGAAATGATATCTCATTGTAGTTTTGATTTGCATTTCCTTAATGGCTAGTGATGTTGAACATTTTTTCATGTGGTTGTTTTTGCCATTTGTATTTCTTCTTTGGACAAATGTCTATTCAAATCTTTTGCCCATTTCCTGTCAAGTCGTTTGTATTTTTATTGTTGAGTTGTAGCATCTCTTTATATATCATGGATATTAAACCATTATCAGATATGTGATTTCCAAATATTTTCTCTTATTGAGTCAGCTGCCTTTTCACCCTTTTGACAAAGTCCTGTGCTGTGCAAAAGTGTTTAACTTTAAGGAGGGCTCATTTATCTATTTTTTCTTTTGTTGTACATGCTTTGGGTGTAAGGTCCAAGAAACCACCATCATCTTAATGACTTTAAGATGTTTTCCCAAATTTTCTTTCAGCAGTTTCATGGTCTTGGCATTTATATTTACACCTTTGGTCTATTCTGAGTTGATTCTTGTATAGCAATTGAAATAAGGGTCCTCTTTTAGTCTATTGGTTATGGGTATCCAGTTCTCCCAGCATTATTTGTCAAAGAGAATTTTTTGTCCCATCAACATTGACTTAGTAGGTTTGTCAAAAGCCAGTTGGCCATAGAGCTGAGGACTTATTTCTTGACTCTATTCCACTGATCGATATGCCTACCTTTATGCCAATACCATTCAGTTTTGACCACTGTAGGTTTGTAATATGTTTCAGGTTCAGGCACTGAAATTCCTCCATCGCTCTTTTTTAAAGAATGTTTTTGGCTATTAGGAGGTACTTTCTCTCCAAATATATTTGGTAATTTCCTTTTCTATCTCTGTAAAGTAGACTGTTGGAATTTTGATTGCTATGGCATTGAATCAATAAATCAGTGTGGGTAGGATTGATATTTTCACAGTATTTAGTTTTCCAATCATTGAACACAGAATGTCTTTCTATTTGCTTAGGACCTCATTGATTTCTTTTAACATTGTTTTGTAGTTTTCTGCATATAGGTCCTGTACTTCTTTGGTTAAATTAATTACTAGATATTTGAGTCTTTTTGTTCCTATTGTAGATGGAAATTTTCCCCTGATTTCCACCTCAGAATGTTCAATACTAATGTACAGAAACATTACTGATTTTTGCATGTTGATCTTATATCCTGCCGCTTTGCTGAGCTAGCTCATTAGCTCAAGTAGCATTGTCATACACTTTTCAGAATTTTCTAAATATAGGATCATGTCCTTCACAAATAGAGTTTTACTTCCTTTTTTCCTATTTGGATGCCTTTTACTTATTTTTTTTTTGTCTTATCTAATTGCTCTAGCTAGAACTTCTAGCACAATGTTGAATACCAATGATTAAAGTGATTAAAGTGAGCTTCCTTGTCTTGTTCCTGATCTTAGACGGAAAACTTTCAACCTTTCCCCATTGAGTATGATGTTGACTGTGGGTTTTGCATACATAGCTTTTATCATATTGAGGAATTTTCCTTCTATTCCTATCTTTTGAAGTGTTTTTATTGAGAAAGGATGCTGGATTTTGTCAAATGCCTTTTCTGCATCTATTGAGATGATGATGTTTTTTTTTCCCCTACAACTTTTACTGTGGTATATTACATTGATTGATACTCTTATGTTGAACTAGCCTTGCATACCAGGAATAAATCCTACTTGGTCGTGATGTATAAGTCTTTTGATATCCTGTTGGATTCTACTTGCAAGAATTTTGTTGAGAATTTTGGCATCTATGTTCTTTAGTGAGATTGAACTGTAATTTTCTTTTCTTGTAGTATCTTTATCTGGCTTTGGTATTAGGGTGATGTTGGCTTCTTAAAATGTGTTGGGTAATTTTCCCTCCTCTTCATTGATTTGGAAGAGTTTAAACAGGATTGGTGTTAATTCTTCTCAAAATGCTTGGTAGAATTAACCTGTGAAGCCATCTGATCCTGGAGTTTTCTTTGTTGGGAGATTTGTGATGACTGTTTCAGTCTCTTTAAATGTGATTTTTTTCTTAAGTTCTTGTATTTCTTGTAGTGTCAGTGTAGGTTGTTTTCTCATTTCTAGGAATTTGTCCATTTCATCCAGGATGTCAATTTAGTTGGCATACATTTTCTTGTAATATCCTTTTATGATGCTTTTTAATTCTATAGCATCAGTCATGACATTATCCTTTCATTTCTGGTTTTATTTATTTGTCTCCTCTCATTTTTCTTTATTAGTCTAGCTAAAGATTTGTCAATTTTATTGATCTTCTCAAAGAGCCAGCTTTTGGTTTTGCTGATTTTCTCTATTTTTTTCCCAATTTCATGTATTTCTGCTTTAATTTTTATTATTTCCTTCCTTCTTCTTGCTTTGGGGATGGTTTGCTATTCTTTTTCCATTTTCTCCAGTTGTTCATTTAGATGTGTGATTTTAGCTCTTTTTTCTTTTATAATATAGGTGTTTGTAAATTTCCTTCTCAAGACTGCTTTTGCTGTATCCCATAAGTTTTAATAAGCTGTGTTCTCCTTTCAATTCATCTCAATACATTTACTGATTTCACTTGCAAATTCTTCTTTGACCCACTGATATTTAGGAGTGTATTGTTTAACCTAAACACATTTGCAAATTTACCTCTTTCCTATTATTGATTTCCAGTTTCCTTCCATTATGATCTGTGAAGGTGCTTTGTATAATTTCAATCTTTTTATATTTACTGAGAGCTGTGTTGGGACCAAACATGTGGTATATCCTGGAGAAAGATCCATAAGCACTTGAGAAGACTGTATAATATAACCTGCTAAGTTTGGGTGCAATATTTTTTATATGTGTCAAGCTTGTTTATCATATTGTTCAGGTTCTCTATTTCCTTGTTGATCTTCTGTCTAATTGTTCTATCTAATGATGTGAGTGGTGTGTTGAATCCTCCAAATATTATTGTAGAGATGTCTATTTCTTTCTTCAGTTTTGCCAGAGTTTTCCTCATGTATTTTGGGGCATCCTGGTTAGGAGCATAGATATAAAAGACTGCAATTTCTTCCTGGTAGATTTTCACTTTTATTAATATATAATGGCCTCTGTATCTCTTATAATTTTTTGCATTTAAAGTCTGTTTTGTCCAATGTTAGTATAGATACTCCTGCTTTTTTGGTTACTATTTGTGTGACATATCTTTTTCCATCCTTTCACTTTAAACTGGTTTGTATCCCTGGGTCTAAGATGAGTATCTTGTAAGCAGCAAATGGATAGTTCATTGTTTTTTTAATCTGCTCTGCCAACCTGTATCTCTTGATTGGGGAGTTTAATCCATTCACATTCAATGATATAACTGTAAGTGCATTATTTATTTCCACCATTTTGTTCTTTGGTTTTCTTATGTCGTATCTTGTTTTTGTCTGTCTTTTTATTCATTTGGTTACTCTTTCTGCTATTCTTTCATCTATACTCTATTCCAAACCTCTCTCTCCTGTCTTTTAGTTTTGGGTTGAAAGGCTTCATTTAATATTTCCTGCAAAGGTGGGTTTTTAAATACAAACTCTCTTAGTTTCTATTTGTTTGTGTATGTTTTAAATGCACCTTCATATTTGAAGGACAATTGTGCTGGATAAAGAATTCTTGGCTGACAGTTTTAATCTTTTAGTATTCTAATAGTATCCTACCACTGTCTTCTTGCCTCCATGATTTCTGATGAGAAATCCACACTGTCTTACTGGGCATTCCTTGTATATGATGGCTTGTGTTTCCCTTTTTGCTCTCAGAATTTTCTCTTTATCCTTGCTGTTTGACATTCTAGTATGTGTCTGGGAAAATGTTTTTTCACATTTATTCTGATTGCAGTATGCCGCACTTCTTGGTCATGTAAGTTCATTTCTTTTGTAAGAGTTGGGAAATTTTCAGCTATTATTTTCTCATATACTCTTTCTGCCCCTTTTCTATTCTCATTCTGGAAACCCCATGACATGTATGTTGTTGTGTTTCATGTTATCATTCAACTCCCTGTACCTCTGCTCTATTTTTTCCATTCTTTTCTCTTTTTGTTATTTTGTCTTTAATTTCAGCTGTTCTGTCTTCTGAATCACTTGTTCTTTCTTCCATCATTTCAAGTCTGCTGTTGTATGCCTCTTATGTGTTTTTGATCTGACCTATGATGTCTTTCATTCCCAGGAGTTCTGTTACTTTTTTATTCAGATTTTCAAATTCTTCTTTGTGCTTTCTCAGTGTCTTCTTGATTTTCTTTATCTCTTTAGCCATATTGTCCTTCACTTCATTAATTTGATTTTGGAAATTTGGAAATTAGTTGTCTCAATTCCTGTGTCTCTTCTGAATCTTTGATATATTCTGTGGCAGTTTGATATTATTTATGAATTCCAAAAGAGATATTGATTTTATTTATAAACCGGTCTGTTTCTTTGAGCATGATACCCTTTGCTTGTATTAAGTTCAGCTGAGAAGTCTGATTAAATTATGTTAAGATTAGAGCTTTGATTTGACCTTGTCATTAGAGCATGCAGGTTTGAGTCCCCATCCCCTTGGTGGGGATAAAACAAACTCTCACACAGAAGTAGATATGCAGAGAAGATATACAGAGGATGCTGTGGCCTGAGATGACAGATAAGCCTGGTAGTATACAGCTGATCTTGTGAAGAGAACAGAGCAGCTGAGCCTGGAAAGAAATGAGCCCTAGGAGAGGGAGGAGCCTTATGCCAGCCTACAGCTGAGATTGGAAGAAGCTGGGACCACAGAGCCATAGGAGGAATAAAAGAAGGTTGAACTCTTGCAGACATCACCCACAATCTTGCTTCAAAATGTGGCAACAGACTTTAGGTCAGGAAGTAACTGTGAATTGGTCTCTTTAGGGCCTTGTGACTATAAGCTTCTCATCCAAATAAATATTCTTTATAAAAGCCAACAGATTTCTGGTACTTTGCATCAGCACCCCTTGGGTTGACTAATACATATTTCTTTTCTTGAACCATTTCTTCCATTTCGTTAGTATGGCTTGTAATTTTTTGCTGATGTCTAGGCATCTGATTAGGGTGATGAGTTTATTCAGATGCTCAATATCTCTCTTTCAAAGAGTTTTAGTACCAGGCTCTTTTTACCACTGTAGCTAAGTAATATGCTTTAAAGTCAGGAAGTGAGAGTCCTCCAACTTCCTTCTTCTTTTTTTAAAGACATGTTTGGCTATTTGGAACCCCTTACTCTTCCAAATAAATTTGAAAAGTAGTATTTCAATTTCTGCAGAAAAGGATGTTAGGATTTTTATTGGGATTTCTTGAACCTGTAAATAAGTTTGCATAAAATTGATCTCTTAATGACTGTATTATTCTATACAAGGGCTGCCAATGCAAAGTACCAGAAATAATTTGGTTTTTATAAAGGTTGTTTGTTTGGGGTACAAACATACAGTTACAAGGCTTTAAAAAGTCCAACTCAAGGTTGCTTTCTTCCCAAAGTCTTTTGCCGTGTGGTGAAATAAGGTGGTTGCAGATCTCGAGCTGGTTTCTGCCTTCCCCTATATGCATCCTCTTCCTCCTGAGGCTCCATGGGCCTAGCCTCTGAGGCTACATGTTTAAATGAAGTCCCCTCTATCCTGGCATAGCACTTGTTTCTTCCCAGGCCTCCTATATCAATCTTGGTTTTTCGGATTTCTTCTGAATCTCAGCTGTAAGCTATTAGGCAAAATGTTTCATCTCGCCCTGAGGCTTCAGCGCTTTGAGCTTTCTCCTTTCTGTCACATGGCAGGATCAAAAATGACAGAACTCTCTCTTCTTGTGTGTCTCCACATTTGAGTCTGTTTAAATCAGACCCAGCAAAGGGGTGAAGACTCAACCTAAGTCACATCTTACTCATGTAGCAGAATCAGAAAGTCCAAAATCTTAACAGGTAATCTAGTCAAAAGCCACTCAACTGAATTTAATGCAATCAGAGGAATAAATTACTCTAAAAACATAATATTTCTCTTTTTAGGATACACCAATAACACACATATTGGTGTGTTTCATGGTATCATTCAATTCCCTGAGACCTTGTACCTTTTTTCCCATTCTTTTCTCTTTCTGTTCTCCTGTCTTTTCCGGTACAGATGTTCTGTCCTCAATAATTAATTCTGTCTTCGATCAATTGAATTCCACTCTTCATATGTTTCTAAGGTATTTTAAATCTCATCCATTGTGCCCTTCATTCCCACAAGTTCTCTTACTTTTCTTTGCATGCTTTCAACTTGTACTTTATGCTTACTCAGTATCGTCTTAATAACCTTATATTAGTCATATTTTCCTTCAACACTTTGAATTGCTTTAGGAGATTTGTGTGATTAAAATTGATTAGTTGTCTTAAATCTTGTATCTCACATATTTGGTTTGTTCCTTTGGATAAGCCATCTCTTCCTGTTTCTCGATATGGCTTGTAATTTTTCACTGATGTCTAGGCATCTGAATATGTTTATTTTGATGGTCAATTTCTCTCTCTTGCCTAGTGGTTTGGTTTCACAGCTCTTCTATGATTTAGGTTTACCTAATTCTGAGTTTTTAAAATTGTCCAACTTAAGTTACCAACATTAGAACTTGGGATCACTAATGGAGCACAGATGTTCTCCCTGGGTTATGAGACAAAAGAGACTTAAAAGCAGGTTTTCTCCTTGCAGTTTCCTGGCTAGCCAGCAGATGACACTCATAGGTGATTCTTTCCTTTGAGGTGTCCTTTCAATCTCTGCTTGTCCGTGATTCTGGTCCAGCCAGAGCAAAGATTCCCAGTGGTCTCTGCTGACCAAATTCCCTGAAGAGACACAATTCTCTCCCTTCTGCTGCATCCTCCCTCTTCCCAGGGAGGAAGATGTCTGTTCCCCTCTCAGTCAGCTGCAGTGGACCATGGGTTTTATCCAGGCTGTGTATCTTGAGGGTGGGGAATGGCTGCCCTTCCCATTAGTAATTCATGGTTGTCTTTAGGGTTTATTTGTCTCTCTGTCCCTTGCCCTCCTGATCATTGAGCAGCACTGTCCTGGTCTGTTGATACCCAAAGCAATTCCCTCATACAGCTTTTTGCCCTTTCTCCATTGTTTTTGTGAGAGAGTTGAGCCCTGCCTGCCTACTCCAATGCCATCTATATAAATCAGCCGAAGAGGTGCTAATGTGAAATACCAAAAAAGGGTTGGTCTTTATAAAGGGTATTTATTTGGGGTAGAAGTCCACAGATACCAGGCCATGAAGCGTTAAGTTTCTTCTCTCGCCAAAGTCCATTGCCACGTGTTGGAGCAAAACAGCTGCCAATGTTTGCAAGGGTTCAGGCTTCTTGGGTTACTCTCTTCCCAGGGCTGAGTTTCTCTCCAGGCTTAGCTCCTGTTTCCTCCACATGGTCAGCTGTAGATGATCAGGTGAATGGCTCGCTTCTCTTCTCTTGGGGCCTTCTCTCCAATATCAAAACTGCTTCTCAAAAACTGCCTCCTCTGTCCTTTGCCTTGCCTTTTATATTCGATTCCCCTACCCACCAAGGGGTGGGGTTCAACGCCCTACTGACATGGCCCAGTCAACGCCCTAATCATAACTTAATCATGCCCAGATTAACAGATCAGTTTACAAGCATGATCCAATTGTATTTTTGGAATTCATAATTACATCAAATTGCCAGACAGCTACACCATCTTTCTGGAAATTTCCACTGTCATTTTACCATTTCTCATAATTGAAGGACATGTGGGTTGTATGCTGATTTTTGTGATTATAAATAGAGTTATTATAAATATATAATTAATAGTTTTTTGTGAACATAAACTTTCATTTTTTTCTGACATAAATACATAACAGTGAAATACAGGGGTCATATGATGAATATAGGTTATTAGAAACTGAAAAAAATTTCCAAAGAGGTTTTACTATTTCACATTCATACTGGCATTGTAGGAGATTTCCAGTTGTTACATATCCTTAGCATATTTTGGTATTGTTGTTATATTTTATTTTAGCCATGGTTTCTCAAGTTAGTTTAAATTTACATTTCCACAATGACTACTGCTGCTGAGTATTTTTCATGTACTTATTTGAAATCCTTTATCCTTTTGTTGACGTGTCTGTACATGTTTAATTGTACTGTTTATTTTATTCTTCTGGAGTTTTAGGTGTTCTTTATATATTCTGGATACAAGTCCTTCATCAAGTATATGATTTCTAAATATTTCCCCGCAGCCTAATATTCTTCTTTTCTGTCCTTCAGAAAACTATTTTTATTTTAATGAAGACCAATGTACTATGTTTTCCCACCATCATCTGTTCTTTTGGTGGCATTTGTAAGAATAGTTTGCCTAACCTTATTCGTGAAGAATTTCTTCTGAATTTTTCTTAATTTACAGTTTTACAATTGGTTATTAGAGTTTATTTCTTCCTATAAAATTGTTGGTTTAAAAAGGGGTCCGTTTTTTCCATATGGATGTCAAAACATTTCTACATCAAATTTTCAAAGTACTTTTCTTTATCCATTGGCTAGCTTTTATATAATTGTCAAACATCACATGACCATATGTGTATGGGTTTATAGAATTGTCTGTATATGTCCATTGATCTATTTATTTATCTGTCAATATACCACAAAATCATACCCTAGAGTAAGTCCTAACATAGGATAGTGTGATTGATTCACATTTATTATACTTTTTTAATATTGTTTGCCTATTTTAGTTTTTTTAACTTGGCCATGTAAGTTTAAAACCACTTGGTTTAGATCTATAGAAAGCCTGCTAGTGTTTTAACTTGGATTTTGTGACTGTGTAGATCATTGTAAAAATTCACCTTTCATATGTTTATTCTTGCAGTTCATAAACACAGTATGTATCTCAATTTAGATATTTGATATATTTAATCAAACATCTTTTAGTTTCTAGTCTACAGTTTCTATACATACTGCATTTAGATATTTATTTTAGCATATCATTTTTCATTAAGATTATAATTATAATATTCATTTTAATTTAAATTTTCATATTTTACATTGCTAGAATATAGAAATAGATTGATTATTTAGAGTTTTCTCTGAATGCTGTGTCCTTTCAAAACTTGTTTATTATTTCTTAGAGGCTTTTTTTTTTTTTAGTGTAGATTCCTTGAGAAATTTCTATAAACAGCATTTCTTAAGTGAATGGGACAATTTTAGTCAATTTCATGATTTCTCATTGTTTTATTACTTTTTATGATATTGTAGTATTCCTAGGAGTGGTGGGAATGGCCATCATTTCCTTATTACCAATCCTAGTGTTTAAATATTCTATCTTTCACCATTAAGTATGTTTTTCTATTTCAAGGATGTTTTCTTCAATTCCAATTTTGCTGATAGTTATTAGAGTGAATGCATGTTGAATTTTACCAAATGTTTTCCTGTATAAATTGCTATGATCTTATAATTTTGTAATATTACACTGTTAATATGTGGAGACCACTGAAGTTTTTCCAGTGTTGAACCATTTGAGCTTTCTCAGTTAAAAAACTTCATTTGGTCAACATTTATTAATCTTTGGGTTTGTTACTTCTTTCAATTTAATATTTCATTAATAATGTATCTATGTTTGTGAAAGATATTTTACTTTCTACTACTGTCTGTTGGGTTGTGCTACTGGAGTATGTTCTTATGAAATGATTTTCTGCAAAAATTTTTTAGAGTACTGGTAGCATTTCTTCTTTAAGTCTTTAAGTATTTTATAGAATCTGCCAAGTGTAAGCATCTGGGCCAGGAAAATACTTTCCTGAGGGTTAGTAGCTATAGATTCAATTTCTTTTCAGTTAAATGTCTTTTCATTTTATTTATTTAAAGTTGAGTGTATTTTGGTAGTTTATGGTTTTGGGGTAATCCTCTTTCATTTAACTTATCCATTTTATATTTATAGTTGTTCATCATATATCCTTATAATTCCCTTATTTTTTTTAAAAAAAATATTTGACTCCTTCATTTCCAGCACTGATAATTAAGGTCTGATACCTCTTTATCATTGCTAGTGGTCTTAGTAATTCCACACTGACAAGTCACAGGAGTTTGAATGAACTCACCCCTTTGAAATAGACTTTCAGCTCCTCCTGGGTTTTCTCTTGTATGACTTAATTCAGATAGTGCTTTGTCCAGTCTACTTTATCTAATTGTTTTTCTCACTGTCACAGCTGGGGGTGAAAAACAATATGGGAGCATGAGCTGAGATAAGTTCCCCAGCTCAGTCCCTCAGACTGCAACACCATAGATTGGCACTGACATACACACACCCCAGTATATGCATAAGGGCCATGCTGCTTCCTCTGGAACAGGGTCAGGGACCCACAATCTGGAGAGAAGCTGGCCCTATATTGGGGATGGTTTGTTGAGGGACTAGCAATTGTGCCATAAGCATCTTCTATTGCCTTTTTTAAAAATATATTTTTTATTTTAAAAAAAGATATTTAGATTACATAAATGTTACATAAAAATACAGGGGATTCCCATATACCCCACTTCCTACACCTCCCACATTTTCCCACATTAATAACATCTTTCATTAGTGTGGTACATTCATTGCAATTAATGAAAACATTTTAGAGCATTGCCATTAAGCATGGATTATACTTTACATTGTAGTTTACACTCTCTCCCACACAATTTTGTAGGTTATGGCAAGATATGTAATGACCCATATCTGTCATTGTAATGTCACAGGAAAATTCCCAAGGCCCCCAAATGCCCAAATATTTCACCTGTATTTCCCTCTCCCTGCCCTCAGAACCTTCAGTGGCCATTGCCTCCACATGAATTATATAGTTTCTTCCATTGCTAGAATCACAAGTCCATAGTAGAATACAGCAAGTCTGCCCTAGTCCATAGTTCATTGCCTAATACCGAGGACCCTGGGACAGTGTTGCCAACTCCACCTCCAGTTGAGAGGATGCTTTGATCCCATGGGGCAGATGGATGGGACTCTCTTGCTTGCAGTTGTAGACGTTCGCGGTTCCTTGGGATGGTCATTGTCCATCATCATCTCCTTGTTAGTTGTCCTGGGTGAGTCCAATGAACTGGAGAGTAGGTATTGCAACTCCTGTATACTCTGTTGAATCTCAGGGCCCAGCTGCCATATGGACAGCCCAGAGATTAAAGTCTCCTGGATGTACACCTACCAACTCCAGCACCAACTACAGGTTCAAATAAAAGGAACAGAAGAGGCATGTGTAGAGAAGTCACATCTTGTTTTCTTGATTCAGCACTTACCCAGTTAATGCAGCCTTATAACTGTTTTTCATAGTTTTGAGGAAGTTTACTTTCATTAAGATACATTTGCCACCTTTGCCCAAAACAAGGCTGGAACTATGGCCACCCTCAGAGAAGGCCCCAGCAACCTGAAGTATCTAATAAAAAGCAGTTATTAGCAATCAGACCACACAACCCTGGAATTTGGAGAACTTGGTCTTTAAGTTCCACCTGGCACCAGTAAGCTGTGCCAAAAGCCTGAGCTGCAGTGCCCAGTGCTGCCTGCCATGGGGATGACAGATGAGGCATTATTGTCACCCTAGGTAGGGTGGAAATCACTGGTGTTTATTGCAGTGTAGCAGCCTCTTCCTCCTGCTCCTCCCTAGATGCTGCACAATATTCCAGTAGACTCTGGGGTTAAAAAATGGTGATTCAGACAGTCCTACAAGTTCAATACTTGTTTTAGTGGAGGGATTGATTCCTGGAGAATTTTACTCCGCTGTCTTCACACAATACTTCCTTCAATTGTGTTTCTGCTTTCAATTTTATTGATATATTTTCTTAAACTTACCATTTCCTTCATTTCCATGTTTTGGGTTTTCTTTTCTCTTCTAGTCTAGTTTTTATGTGGAAATTTATATCATTATATTGAGAGTTTTCTTATTTCCTAATATATACATTTGATGATATGAATTACTCACTAAAAGCTGAGTAAGATGTATGTCACAAATTCTAAATATTTACTAATTTCCCTTGACATCTTCTTTGAACCATGGATTATTTAGGAGCCTGTTGTTTAATTTCTTTGACTTGGAGATTTTCTTATTCATATTTCATTTTAATCCATTATCATGTGGGAAATTATATTTCTTTTTTTTACATTAGTGAAGTTCTGTTTTATTATGGAGTAAATGTGTATTTTGATGAACATTTTACCAAACAAGGGCTCATGCCCAGTATGCACAGACTTCAATGCCATGGTAATGAGATTTTGAGAAAAGAAAGCTTTAGTGTAAGATTGACATGTATGGAGATGGAGTTCTCCTGCTCAAATCTGTCACCTCAATTGTAAAGCATTTAGGGTTTTTTATGTGAATTCACTCAGTTTCTACAAGATAACAAGTACAATATCAAGTAAAAAATTGAAATAAGCTAAAATAAGCTAAAATATCAAGTAAAAATTTGAAATAAGCAGGAACATAGTAAGTATAAACAACTACAATATAATGTAAAAGAATAGAATTAAGCTAAAGTAACCTTTAATAATAAGTAAAACCCCGATAGTCAGTGGTTAAAGGCGTTCTATTTTCACTTAAAAATATTTTTAATGCAGTTTTTGTATGAAATGGTCCATAAATGTTAAGAGTATGGTTTGGTTCTTCTATATGGTTGCTGGATTTAGTATACTGATTCCATTATGACTAAAAGAAGTTTGTTAATATCCTTGAGAAGCATTGTAGATGTGTATTTTTTACATTTCAGGTCTTTCAGGTTTTCTTTTATGTGTTCAGAATCTCTTCTTAGATATATACATGTTTAACATTTCTATGCCTTCATGTTAAATAGCTTTACATCATTATATATCACTTTGTCTATGTTAATTTTCTTTTCTCTAATGCTTATTTTGCATGATATTGATGTAATCATGCAAATTTTATTTTCCATAGAGTTTGCATGGTATGTACTTTGATCATGTTAATTTTAATCTACTTATATCATTATATTTCAAATAAGTTTCTATAGACAATATTTAGTTGAGTCATTATTAAATCAATTATTACCATGACTGTGTTTTAATTAGTGTAAATATACCATGTGTTTTTAAATTAATTTTAGGAATGTTTGGTGTCTATTGATGATTTTGTTATTTGTTTTATGCTGTTTTTCCCATAGTTGTATACTCCTGTTTCAACTTTCATTCATTTTTTGGCATACTTGAACTTCTTTTAGTATTACTTCTTCCTTTGTCTGTTGTTTTCTTCTGAGAATATATTTTTGCATATATTTTTAATATAATTTTACATATTGTTCTCTGATTACTCTTACATATATTTTCATTATTATGCTAAAAATACCACAAATTTAGTGGCTTAAGCCAAAACACATTGTTATCTCATAATTTCCATGGTCAAAAGTTGAAGCACAATGTGGCTTAACTTTCTGCTTATAATCAGAGAAAGACAAAATCAAGGTGTCTTCAGGGTTATGTTTCTTTTTGGAGATTCTGCAAAAGTATCTGCTTCCAAGTTTATTCAAGTTTTTGACAGAAACCAGCTCCTTTCAGAGACTGAAGTATCTGTTTCTTTGTAGGCTCTTAAACAGGTCCTCACTTAGGTACTTAACTTTACCTGAAATCCTTCGCTCATGTATCTTAAAAGGCCACAACACTATTGATTCTTTCTCATATTTTACATATTTGTGACTTCCTCTTCTTCTACCAGACATTGAAAGTGCTCTGATTTTAAGGGTCCATGCCATTACATTGGAGATACCAGTAATTCAGGATGATATTCCTATTTTAAGATCAACTGTGCCATAAAATATAAACTTGGAAGTGGTATCTCATCATATTATCATGTTCAGGGGATTAGAGCAGACAATCTATGGTGGAGCATTTTTACATATTTTTCTTACCATGCCTATATACATTAATTTTATACAGTCCGCATAGAATCAATATTTTACTATTTTAAGTGAAATGTAGAAATTTTACCAACACAAGGATCAGTTTCTTTCCCCTTCTGTGCTTTGGTTATCCTAAGTTTTAACATTTACATCTGTTATCAAACCCATGAGTCAATGTTTTATTTTTTGTGCTTTCATATCCAAAATGGATCAAAGGTATCATGAAGAATAATCTGTTATATTACACAGATATTGTATTTTTTGCCTTTCTTTCATTAAAGATATTCCAAAATTCTCTCTATATTTTCCTTTGTCTAAAAACTTCTTTTAGCCATTACTTTACAATTAGTATGTTACCAATTAATTGTTTTATTTTGCTTTATCTGACAACTACTTTATTTCACATCATTTCTGTATTCATCAGGTTATTCCAGAGAAACAGAAAGGACATGTAAGCTGGCAAGTTTGAACTTCACAGAGCAAACTCCTACATGGATTCTCTAAAAAAGGTGATGTTGAATTCCTTATTATGAATACCCAAGGGGAAAACCACCTGCTGGAAATTCCAGCAAGAGCAGAGATAAAATCCCCAATTCTCACTTGTGAGACCTCAAACTGAGTGGATGAGGGGATTACCCAAATAGGTAAAGGCAATCTTCCTTTGTTGATTATGGATGCAACTGATTGTTTTTAGTGCAAATCCCATCTACAATATACCTTCAAAGTAGCAAGTAAGCCCGTATTTGAGAAAACAACTGAACACAACACTTACTATTGATGAGATCACTGTAATTATTCATGAAGAATAGAGAAGATGGTTTATAGAAAAAAAGGAAATACTGAATGCTAGACTGTGAATAGTGAGGAAATGCAGAGTAGTTGTAATTGACTTTTACAATAGAACAACAACAAAAAATGTGATCACCAGCCTGGGGCAATTTTTTTAAAAGTAATGGGAATACACAGAGTTGAGGTGTATTGTGAAAAAGATTAAATATTATTGCTGATTTAAAATTGTGTGTAATACTAGCAGTGGTCCAGAGGGAATCTTTTGATTTCTATAAAAGACAAATTGAGAAAATCAAGGGAAAATGGTGAGTAACCTATTGTCAGAAGTGAAATCTTACTATTCACACTGAATGCAAGTGTGAGCTTCAAGAAAGAGAAGCCTAATTTTAGCAATTTTAATCTGGGTAGCTAAGAAAATTGATATAATTTATAAAAATATAGGGTAATCTTTAAGAGTATTTGTGCATGTTTGTAAGTGGCAGAACATGATACTTTCAGTTTTGAACATGTTGACATGAAAATATTTGTAATATACTCGAATTAGATATCTAAAATTAGAGATTCAGAAATGAACATGTTCTACTTGAAAGGACAGGTGGAAATGAGAATGGATGTGGTCACAGGAAAAAGGTAAATATGAAGAAACCTAGACCAAGTGGAAACCAAGTTTGAAGAAGAGGTAAAGTGAAATGATAATGTAAAAGAGGCATATGTGGATAAGAAGGTTTGCAAATTAAGGTAAAGAAAGTAAGAGGAATTTCTGCAGATAATTTTATATAGGTATAGAAATAAAATAAAATCAGATATAGATAGAAATAATATAAAATATAAATGAGATAGATGGTATATATTGGTATAGTTATAGATATAGGTTTGATGATGGCTATGAATATGTACATAGGTGACATGACCACAGATCTAACATTTACTGGAATATTTATACAAGTCATACAATTGTTATTAGCAGTTCTCTGTTTTGCTCCTATAAATACTAGTTTTGGATGATAATTATTTATTTTCCCAATGGATAAATATAGACATATGTGCAGGCATAACACTAGTTATCTAAGTATATGCTTGTGTGTGTGTCTGGGTAAATTTCCATATATAAATAGGCAGGTGTACTATATAGATACATATCTAGGTATAGACATCCTTTCTATGAATTCTTCCAATTCTTCCTTTCAGTTCACCCTAACAGCAGTAATAAATAAGTGCCTTGTCAATAGTATCTTTGCTGTAATCATATTTTAGATATAAAACTTTTTAGTGCTCCTTTAACCTTTGTGTTTCTCAAGCTATATATGATAGGGTTTAACACTGGAGTGATAACCACATAAAGCATTGGGATGAGCCTGTCTTTGCCTGCAGTGTTAACTGGAGGAGGGACAGCTGTAGGTAAATATTGCTGTGCCATAAAGCAGACAGACCATAAGGAGGTGGGAAGCATATTTAAGAAGGCTTTGCACTACCCTTCGGTTCACTGGATCTTAAGGATAGTGGATATGATGTAGATGTAAGAAATAAAGGTGATCAGAATGGCACTGCACACCAAGATTTCTGCTGAAGCTAAAACAAGAATCTCTGCCATATATAAGGAAGAGCAAGAGAGTGCCACCACTGGGGAGATGTCACAATAATACTGGTTAACCTGGTTAGACTTACAGGAAGACAGGCAGAAGGTGAACACCATATGTAGAAGGATTGAAGAAACCCTGCTGCCTAGGTTCCAGCCATCAGCTGGGCACAGTGTACCTTGGTCATGATGAGGGTATAACAAAGGGGGAAACATATGGCCACATACTGGTCATAAGCCATGACAGAGAGAAGGAAGACCTCCACCCTGCCAGGGACACTAGAATATAAAGCTGCAAAGCACACCCCACAAAAGAAATGTTTTGCTTCTCAGTAAGGGGTTCTCAAGCATCTTGGGAACCATAGCTGATGGGCAGAATATGTCTATGAATGATAGATTTGCCAAGAATTAATACATGGTTGTGTGCAGCTTTTTCTCAGTCCCAGTGGTGAGGAGAATGGTACTGTTTCCCAACAAAGTGACCTGATAGAAGGCAGCAAAAAACACAAAGAGGATAGTGCTCCTCTGGGAGATCAGAGAGCCCTGTAAGAATGATTCAGTCACAGTGGTGCGATTGTCAATGTCCATCTCCACATGGGTCTTCCTGGAGCAAATTAACCCAACATACACAGGTTAGGATAAAAAATCTAGGATCCTAGTGGTTATCAACTAGGAAAATCATTTGGCCCTGCTTGAGGATGAATTTAGATGACTCTGTTTTCATTAAAGATTTTAAATCATTTTAAGTACTGATAAATACATCACATGCACTTAGAATATTTGGGAAATTTCCCCCTCAGTTCTTTAAAAATGTTTTTGATCCTTCAGGAGTATTTATGCTTTCACAATTCAGTGAGAGTTGATGGTCCACCCCTCAGATCTCCTTAGGCACTTATGTCTTTCTGCCTGAAATTATCACAGCATCTATGGTTTTATGCATTTTCTATGTACTAAGTTCTATGAAGAAAAAAGGAGCAGATTATTCCTTAAATGTAAATTTTAATAACTGTTGGCAACTCGTAGGCACAGAGTAAAAGATGGATACACATTTTTTCAGAGAAATAATGAATGATTTGTGTGTAATGTGGTTTGAAAAAGTATTTCTATTGGAAAGGAATAAATATTCCAATACTTTTATAACTTCAAAATTTAAATTATTGAACAACCAGCAAGATGGTGGCAGAATAATGGACTCCTGGAGTCAGCTCCTGCTACAGGGCAGTTAGTAATCACCCAGAGCTATCTAAAGCACCTGTTTGGGGGCCTCAGGAGACCAGATGAGCATCCTGCAACATCCTGGAAAGAATGGAAGGAGGCGACATCACATCTGCAGTGAAGATTCATTAGTAGAGCACTCCACGCCACAGAGGCCGGTGCCCATCCTTCACTGGTGGCACAAGCCTATTTGGAAGCTATTCTGTGGCTGCATTTGGATGCTCCATTCCCTAAAAATGGGAGAGGAAGAGATGTTTGAGCACCAACCTCAGCTACTGATTAGTAAATTCAGTGGGCTAAAGTATAACCCTAAGAACAGCTAAAGTTTGAGTCTGCCCAAGTCAGAAAGAGGTTGGTAGTGGCCATTTTAACTCTGCTCCTTGCATGAGGGGAAGTGGTGCAGACTGAAAATCACAGGTCTGGTAGGGACTGGCTTCTTTCCATCCAGACCAGATTGCAGTTGAAGCCTAAGCCCCAGCCCTACCTCCAGCAGGGAGGAAGCTGGTGGGACCTGCACCAGTCTTTCCTGGTAACTGCAGGTACATTCAGTCAGCACAGATTGAATAGTTGGAAGTCTACCGGGGCAACTGTGGTCATTTTGGACATGCATTGCATGGTTTTCTGCCCACACCTGCGACTCCATCCCCGCCCCAAGCAAGGGAGGAAGGGGCATAAAGCTTCATTAGCCTCTCTGTGCAACTATAGTCTAGGCCTGCATGACTTGGATTATTACACATGACTGTGGCTCTGTCCCTACCACTGGCAAAGGAGAAAGGTGGAGAGAAGCTCCATCAGTCCCTGGGGCAATGTGGGTTGCTTGAGCCTCCACAATTTGTAGCACGAACTACATCCTTGGCTGGTACTACAGAACCAGCAAGGTAGAAAGAGACAAAAGGCCTAAACTAAAGAGAGATGACACCCAGAATAAATACATCTAGTAACCAGATGCCAAGGCACTAACAGAAATTATAATCCATACCAAGAAACTGGAAGATATGTTCCAGTTAAATGAACAAGATAAGCCCTAAGATGACATAAAGGAGTTGAGACAACTAATCATAGATATTTAAACAAATCTCCTTAATAAATTCAATGAGATGGCTAAAGAGATTAAAGACATTAAGAAGACATTGGATGAGCACAAAGAAGAATTTGAAAGCATACATAGAAAAATAGCAAATCTTTCAGAAATGAAAGGTGCAGTAAATGAAATAAAAAATATACTGGAATCATATAACAGCAGATTTGAGGAGGCAGAAGAAAGGATTCGTGAACTTGAAGAAATGGCCTCTGAAAGTGAACATACAAAAGACTAAATGAAGAAAAGAATGGACAAAATTGAACAAGACCTCAGGGAGCTAAATGACAGAAAGAGATGTGCAAACATATGTGTCAAGGGTGTCCCAGAAGGAGAAGAGTAGGGAAAAGGGGCAGAAGAAATATTTGAAGAAAGAATAGTAGAAAGTTTTCTGACCCTATGTTGAAAGACATAGATATCCATGTCCAAAAAGCACAACATACTCCCATCCAAATAAATCCAAATAGGTCAACTGCAAGACACATACTAATCAGAATGTCAAATGCCAATGAATTAGATTCAGGTTAGCATTCCTTGCCAGATTAATGCATAGGGATCACACTCAGAGATGTTCATTTATCAATTGGTCTCTGTTCTCTTCAATGGAATAGAAGGTATTATTTTTATATTTATGTATTTATTTTAAAGATATTTTAAATGACAGAAGTGTTACAACGAAATATAAGAGATTCCCATATACTTCACCCGCTCCCCCTCCCAAATTCTTTGTACTATTAATAACATCTTACAGTATTTACTTTTGTGCAGGTTTAGAGCAGCAGTACAAAAGGTTCCTGGTAGATTAACACCTCTAATTTTTAAAAAAGAAGAAAACATAATCAGTATTTAGAAAATAAAATATAGTCCCTAGATTTCCTCATTGCTCCATGGATTTCATTGATTCTAGATGTTTTTTTATCAATATTTTTATAGTGAGTTCATATTGATGATTTCTAGGGTCTTCTTTGCCTTCCTTTTTTCTCATTGTTCTATACTAGAAAATTAATCCCAACAATATGAAAACATTTACTAATTTGCACATCCCTAAAATATACATAACACAATTTTAGAATTGCTTCAACCATACCACTATGAGTAAAACACATACTTAACACAGTTGAAGATTTATTTGTAGTTACATTATTTCTCCTAGACTGAGGAAGTATATTGAAATTATTCTTCTCAAAAGTTACTTGCAATGTGTTTTGTTTTCTTTTAAACATGTCTATGTTTTTATTTGAAATATAGTTATTTCATCGATTCAGCTGGCATTCCATTTTAAGGATTTTTGTCCTTTCCTTTCTTCATTTTTCTTTTTTTTTCGTTATGTAGAACATAAACATGATTTCCCAAAGTCATCTCCACAAAAAATCTTTACTTCGTGATGTGCCACACCCTCCTCTACTTTCGACCATGTTGCTTGACACATTGTAGGAAATCAAATTTAATGTTTACTGGTTTACTTTTTCCATGATTCATTTTGCAAAAGAAACAGATTTGTGTATGTTCTCTTATTACATGGTAGATCACATAATCTTTCATGCAATAGAATTTTTCACTTAGCAATATTTGCTGGAAATCACTATGTATCAGTTCATAGAGATTGTGTTTATTAATTCTTTTTTTCAACCTCAATTATCTAAGTTTGTTTTTATAAAATACTTGTTTAAGATAGGGCATTGTAAGAATGGTTTTACATAATTCAATTTACCAGGAAGAAACAAAGACACAAATTGATGATCTGACTTAGCCGAGGTCTCACAGGGTGTCTGTTGTAGAGTTGGGATGGTCCATTCAGTCTCTGGACTCTCCAGCCATTGTTGTTGTTGTTGTTTTCTAACAAATCAATTTTATCGATACATATTAATAAAGCATAAATCCCTCCAAAGTGTACAGTCAATGGAATTCATTATAATCACATAGTTGTGCATTCATCACTTCAGTCATTTTAGAGCATTTCATTATTCCATTAAAAATAATAATAAACAAAACCAACTAACTAAACAAACAAAACTCATCGCCTCTCAATCTCTCTATGATTCCCCTGTCATACATAGCTCCTATTCTGTTTCCTTCTCTCTAGTTTATTTGTATTTATATTTTGTAAAATCAATCTTAAATATATGCAATATCACCCATATTCATATTTTACATGAGGTTTCACTATGTTATACAGTCCCATGTTACATTTTTTAGCTTTCCTTCTTTTTTTTATTTGATATTTCCTTTTTTTTAAACTTTATTTTGTACATTTAATAATTGAAAATATAAACAATTAAAAACTAAAAAGTAAACACAGATGAATAAATATATACATTTCTCAATTAAATGCACTGGACACATATAAAAATTGTTTTGAATCAAACAATATGTTACACAATATATTTGGTTCATAGTAACACATTCATACAGTATTTGTCCTTTTGTGTCTGGCTTGCTTTGCTCAACATAATGTCCTCCTGGTTCATCCATGTTATCATATGCTTTACGACTTCATTTCTTCTAACAGCTGCCTAATATTCCATTGTGTGAATAGACCACAGTCTGTTTATCCGTTCTTCTGTTGATGGACACCTGGGTTGTTTCCAACTTTTGGCAATGGTGAATAATGTTGCTATGAACATCGGTGTGCAGATGTCTGTTCGTGTCACTGTTCTCATTTCCTCTGGGTATATACCCAGTAGAAGTATTGCAGGGTCACATGGCAAGTCTATATTCAACTTGTTTAGGAACTGCCAAACAGTCCTCCATAGTGGATGTACCATTCTTCATTCCCACCAACAGTGAAGAAGAGTTCCTATCTCTCCACATCCACTCCAACACTTGTAGTTCTCTGTCTTTTTAATAGTGGCCTTTCTGATAGGTATGAAATGATATCTCATTGTAGTTTTGATTTGCATTTCCCTAATCATGAGTGATGTTGAGCATTTCTTCATGTGTTTTTTGCCATTTGTATTTCTTCTTTGGAGAAATGTCTGTTCAAGTCTTTTGCCCATTTTTTAATTGGGTCATTTGTCTTTTTATTGTTGAGTTCTAATATCTCTTTATATATCCTGGATATTAAATACTTATGAGATATGTGATTTCCAAATATTTTTCTCATTGATTTGGCTGCCTTTTCACCCTTTTGACAAAGTCCTGTGTGGTGTAAAAGTGTTTAACTTTGAGGAGGTCCCATTTATCTATTTTTTCTTTTGTTGCACGTGCTTTTGGTATAAGGTCCAAGAACATACCACCTATTACAAGGTCTTGAAGATGTTTCCCTATATTTCCTTCTAGTAGTTTTATGGTCCTGACTTTTATATTTAGATCTTTTATCCATTTTGAGTTGATTCTTGTATAGGGGGTGATATAGGGGTCTACTTTCTTTCTTTTGATTATAGATGTCCAGTTCTCCCAACACCATTTGTTGAAGAGACTGGTTTTTCCCATTAGCATGGGCTTTGTAGGTTTGTCAAAGACCACTTAACTGTATAGGTGAGGGTATATTTCTGGATTCTCAATTCTATTCCACTGGTTGATGTGTCTATCTTTATGCCAGTACCATGCTGTTTTGACCACTGTAGCTTTGTAATATGTTTCAAGGTCAGGCAGTGAAATTCCTCCCATGTTGTTCTTCTTTTTTAGAATGCTTTTGGCTATTCATATGCACTTACCCTTCCAGATGAATTTGGTCATTGCCTTCTCTAATTCTGTAAAGTAAGCTGTTGGGATTTTGATTGGCATTGCATTGAATCTATAAATTATTTTGGGTAAGATTGACATCTTCACGATATTTATTCTTCCAATTCATGAACATGGAATGTCTTTCCATTTGTTTAGGTCTTTTTAAATTTCTTTTTGCATTTCTTTGTAGTTTTCTGCATATAGGTCCTGTACTTCTTTGGTTAAATTGACTCCTAGGTATTTGAATCTTTTGTTGCTGTTGAAAATGGAATTTCCCCCCTGATTTCCTCCTCAGGTTGTTCAGTACTAGTGTACTAAAACATTACTGATTTTTGCATGTTGATCTTGTATCCTGCCATTTTGCTGAACTCATTTATTAGTTCAAGTAGCTTTGTCATGTATATTTCAGGATTTTCTAAGTACAGGATCATGTCATCCACAAACAGTGATAGTTTATTTCCTCTTTTCCTATCTGGATGCATTTATTTATTTATTTTTCTTGTCTAATTGCCCTTCCTAGAACTTCTAGTACAATGTTGAATAACAATGGTGACAGTGGGCAACCTTGTCTTGTTCCTGATCTTAGAGGAAAGCTTTCAACCATTCCCCATTGAGTATGATATTGGCTATGGGTTTTTCATATATGCCTTTTATCATATTGAGGAATTTTCTTTTTATTCCTATCTTTTGAAGTGTTTTTATCAAAAAAGGATGCTGGATTTTGTCGAATGCCTTTTCTGCAGCTATTGAGATGATCATGTGATTTTTTTGGTTCAATTTGTTAATGTGGTGTATTACATTGATTTTCTTATGTTGAACCAACCTTGCATACCAGGAATAAATCCCACTTGGTCGTGATATATAAGTCTTTTGATATGCTGTTGGATTCGATTTGCAAGTATTTTGTTGAGAATTTTTGCATCTGTGTTCATTAGAGAAATTGGTCTGTAATTTTCTTTTCTGTAGACTCTTAATCTGGCTTTGGTATTAGGGTGATGTTGGCTTCATAAAATGTGTTGGGTAATTTTCCCTCCTCTTCAATTTTTTGGAAGCGTTTAAACAGGATTGGTGTTCATTCTTTTAGAAATGCTTGGTAGAATTCACCTGTGAAGCCATCTGGTCCTGGACTTTTCTTTGCTTGGAGATTTTTGATGACAGATTCAATCTCATTAAATGTGATTTGTTTGTTAAGTTATTGTATTTCTTGTGGCATCAGTGTAGGATGGTTGTGCATTTCTAGAAATTTGCCAATTTCATTTAGGTTGTCTAGTTTGTTGGCATATAGTTTCTCATAATATCCTCTTATGATTCTTTTTATTTCTGTGAGGTCATTTGTAACTTCACCCCTTTCATTTCTGATTGTATTTATTTGCATCTTCTCTCTTTTTTTCTTTGTTAGTCTAGCTAGGGGGTTGTCAATTTTATTGATCTTCTCGAAGAAATAGCTTTTGGTTTTGTTGATTTTCTCTAATGTTTTTCTCTTCTCATTTTCATTTATTTCTGCTCTAATCTTTATTATTTATTTCCTTCTGCTTGCTTTGTGATTGGTTTGCTGTTCTTTTTCTAGTTTCTCTAGTTGTTCAGTTAAATCTTTGAGTTTAGCTCTTTCTTGTTTTTTAATATAGGCATTTAGGGCTGTAAATTTCCCTCTCGAGACTTCCTTCGCTGTATCCTGTAAGTCTTGATATGTTGTGTCTCATTTTCATTTGTCTTAATATATTTACTGATTTCACTTGCAAGTTTTTTGACCCACTGATTCTTAGGAGTGTGTTGTTCATTCTCCACACATTTGCAAATTTACTTTTTCCTGTCTATTGTTTATTTCTAGTTTCATTCCATTATCATCTGAGAAGGTGCTTTGTATAATTTCAATCTTTTTATATTTGTTGAGGGCTGAATCGTGACTTAACATGTGGTCTATCCTGGAGAAAGATCCATGGGCACTTGAGAAGAATGTATAACCCGCTTAGTTTGGATGCAGTGTTCTGTATATGTCTGTTAGGTATAACTCATTTATCATATTGTTCAAGTTCTCTGTTTCCTTGTTGATATTCTGTCTAGTTGTTCTATCTAATGATGTGAGTGGGGTGTTGAAGTCTCCAATGATTATTGGAGAAATGTCTATTTCTCCCTTCAGTTTTGCCAGAGTTTGTCTCATATATTTTGGGGCACCCTGGTTAGGTACATAGATATTTATGGCTGTTGTATCTTCCTTGTAGATTGTCCCTTTTATTAATATATAATGGCCTTCTGTATATCTTATAACTTTTTTGCATTTAAAGTCTGTTTTGTCTGATAGTATAGCTACCCCTGCTCTTTTCTGGTTACTATTCGCATGGGGTATATTTTTCCAACCTTTCACTTTCAGCTGGTTTGTATCCCTGGGTCTAAGGTGTGTTTCCTGTAAGCAGCATATGGATGGCTCGTGTTTTTTTATCCGTTCTATCAGCCTGTATCTTTTGATCGGGGAGTTTAATCCATTCACATTCAATGATATTACTGTAAATGCACTATTTACTTACTCCATTTCATTTTCGGTTTTCATATGTCATCTTGTTTGTGTTTCTCATTTTACTCTTTTGGTTATCTTTCTGCCATTCTTTCTTCTATACTCTCCTCCAAGCCTCATTCTCCTGTCTTTTTCTTTCAGGTTCTAAGGCTTCCTTTAATATTACCTGCAAAGGTGGATTCTTTTTTGCAAACTTTCTTAGTTTCTGTTTGTGTGTGAATATTTTATACTTACCTTCATATTTGAAGGACAGTTTTGCTGGATAAAAATTCTCGGCTGGCAGTTTTTCTCCTTCAGTTTCCTAATTGTATTATACCATTGACTTCCCTCCTCCATGGTGTCTGAAGAGAAATCTACACTAAGTCTTACTGAACATCCCTTGTACGTGATCGTTTGCTTCTTTCTTGCTGCTCTGAGAATTTTCTCTTTATATTTGACATTTCACATTCTGAGTAGTATGTGTCTTGGTGTAGGTCTATTTGGATTTATTCTGATTGGGGTATGGTGTGCTTCTTAGACATGTAAGTTCATTTCTTTCATGAGAGTTGGGAAATTTTCAGCTATTAATTCCTCAAATACTCTTTCTGTCTCTTTTCCCTTCTTTTCCCCTTCTGGAACTCCCATAACATGTATGTTGCTGCATTTGTGTTGTCATTCAACTCTCTGAGCCCCTGCTCAATGTTTTCCATTCTTTTCTCTTCAATTTTAGCTGCTCTGTCTTCGGTATCACTTTTTCTTTCTTCTTTCATTTTGAGTCTGCTGTTGTATGCCCCAAATGTGTTTTTGACCTTAACTATTGTGTCTTTCATTCTCATGAACTTTGTTACTTTTCTATCCAGGATTTCAAATTCTTCTTTGCATTCACTCAATGTCTTCTTGATGTCATTTATCTCTTTAAATACATTGTCTTTCAACTCATTAATTTGATTTTGGAAATTTATGCTCATCGCACTGATTAGTTCTCTCAAATTCTGCATGTCTTCTGGAATTTTAATGTATTCCTTTTCTTGGGCCATATCTTCTATTTTCTTAGTATGGCTCATAAGTTTTTGCTGGTGTTTAGGCATCTGGTTAGGATGTAGTTTACTCAGATGCTCAATCTCTTTCTCTTTTATGGGGATTTTAGTGGCAGGAGGCTGTGAGTTACCACAACTCTTTCATTTTTGGCTTAACCTGGATTGTTAGGATTGTCCTGCTGTTTGCTCAGAACTGGGCACTGGACTCAGTAATTGGTTTTAGAGCCGTTTCCCAGGGCCTTGAGCAGGGAGACTATAGAGGCCACAAAAAGCCTTTCCTACTTATTTTTAATTTTCTTATGTGCACTTACTTGGTCTGCATGGAGATGTTGCTCTTTGGCAGCTCTCAATTCACCACCATCCATTGCAATAGATGAACACGTTTTGGAGCATTGCCACTTAGCATGGACTATAGTTTACATTGTAGTTTACACTCTCTCCCACTCAATTCTATAGGTTATGCCAGGATATATAAGGGCCTGTATGTGTCATTGCAATGTCTTTCAGGACAACTCCAAGTCCTAAAAATGCCCCCATATTACACTTCTTTTTCCCTCTCCCTGACATCAGCACCTCCAGTGGCACCTGCCTCTACATCCATGGTATAAATTTTTCCATGCTAGAATCACAATAAGTCTATAGTAGAATACCAGTAAGTCCACTCTAGTCCATATTTTATTCCCCAATTCTGAGGATTCTGGGATGGTGATGCCCACTCCACCTCTAATTGAAAGGGGACTTTGATCCCATATGCCTGATGGGTGGGACTCTCTTGCTTGCAGTTGTAGACTCTCTCAGTTCCTTGGTGTGGTGGTTGTCCATCCTTACCTCCTTGTTAGTTGTCCTGGGTGAGTCCAATGAACTGGAGAGTAAGTGTTGCATATCTGCTGAGGCTCAAGGCCCAGGTGGCATATGGACAGCCCAAAGATTCAAGTCTCTTGGATGTATACCTACCAACTCCAGTAACAACTACAGGTTCAAATAAAAGGGACAGAAGAAACATGTGTAGAGAAGTCACATCTGAGTCCAAATCTGACATTTGGGAGCACAAACTGCAAAGTAGGGCCCTTGGCAAGGCTCCAACCTCTGGAGCTATCTGCCATGACCATAGGACCTGGGTATTTCCAGAGCCTTCAGGAGCCCCACTATTTGAAGTAGTATTTACTTTAGCAGTCTATGAGATCCTGCTGAGATGTGCATGAGCGTTCTCTCTCTGATGACCTCCCGATTCATTTTGAAGTCTCTTAGACTTATAAACTTATTGTCTTTACTTTTTCTCCCTTTTATTCAAGGCCTTTTTCCAGTTGCATCACCAGCCAGTGCTTGGTAGTAATCCCTTGGTGCTATAGAGGTTCATCCCTGAGACTCATATCCCTTGCTGGGGGGTTTGTAATTCATTTATATGGTGAGATTGGCTTAAAGAAAGACCACATTTGAGCAACATGGAGGCTTTCAGGAGGTAACTCTTAGGGACCCTACATCACTAAGCTAAGTTGCAACTTCAAGAGCAAAGGCTCATAAGCATAGTCATCAATATCAAGGGCCCATCAATGGACCATCCTTCATCACTAGTCATTTACCTTTTATTTGGAGGGATTGTTGCTGTTCCATTAGAGAATGTGGAAGAGCTTCCCAGGATGGGAATTTAATATTCTTTCTCTTGTTGTATGAATCTCTACCCACTGTGGCAATGCCCCATAAACATTTGAACACATTTATCTACCTTATATATATGCCCAGATAAACTTCCTCCCATGTATCCTATTAATTTTGTTTTTGTTTTGTTTTGTATTAAAGAAGTTCTAGGTTTACAAGAAATCATGTAGAAAATGCAGAATTCCCATATTAATATTATTTTAATAAATATAAAATTGTTTATATTTAGCATTAATGTGGTACTTTTGTTAAAATTCATCAGAGAATATATCTTCATTTCTAACATGTGAAGACTACACCATTGTTTAAACATGCCAAAGTTTTCTTAACTAATACTCTAGGTTTTGGAATTTAGATATTTTCCAAAATTTGCTGTTAACAAATTATGTGCAATAAAAATACAACCTGAAAATGAGTTATTGAATTATTGGTGGTACATCTCCAGGGTCAATGTAGTTATTTTTAGGTATTCCAAATATTTTTATATGATATATTTTATTTCCATTATTTGAAATTTTTATTGAAGACATTTTAAGTTTATAGAAAGTCAGGCAAAAATTGCAGAGTTCTTTTCTAACATCCCAAAAATACAATTTTTCTTATTATTAACATTTTGTATTAGTGTTCTACCTTTGTTATTTATTAGAATTGATGAAACAATATTATTACAATGATATTAACTACAGCCCATAATTTATGTTAGGGTTCACTCTTTGTGTTGTACAGTTTGTTTTTTTAAGTTTTATTCTGGAGGCATGTATACATCATAAAATTTTCATTTCTAATGCTTTCAAGTTTATTCTTTATTGTTGCTAATTACATCTGCTATGTTGTGCTACTATCACCACCATCCATTGCAAAATCTTTTCCATCATTTCAAACATAACCTCCTCATCACCACCTCCACCTGTGTCTCTGGTAACCTGTATTCTAGTTTCTCTATGAATTTGCATGTACTAATTATTTACTATGGGCTCCTACAGTATTTGCCCTTTTGTTCCTGGTGTTGACTGAGAAATAACAAACTGAGCCATAAAGCAACAAAAGCATGTTTTGAGGATTCTAGAATTGCAGTTTGGGGGGGTTGCATATTCAGGTAGCAACATAAATTGTGCCCCAAGTTGGGGCTGTCAAGCAAGGGTTTTTAAAGCAAAAAAGCAAAAAAAAAAAAAAAACAGAAGTTGGTTAAAATGAGAGTCTTAGAAAGAGAAATTTTGTTTTCAGAGAGGAAGTGGTTTTGTTAGCTGCTTAGTTTTCAATTATCCCATCAGGTTGTAGGTTTTGTGTGTGGCATAAGGCCTTTCTGTATGCAGTGCTCTGACTCCATTTTAAGTCCCAGCATA
>JAQZBX010004650.1:0-59322 GCA_029593785.1 Cabassous unicinctus | reverse complement strand
AAAATACTTGCAAACTGAATCCAAAAGCATATTAAAAGAATTATACACCATGATCAAGTGGATTTTATCCCAGGTATGCAAAGGTGGTTCAACACAAGAAAATCAATTAGTGTAATAAGCCACTTTCATAAATTGAAGAAGAAAAAGCACATGATCCTCTCCATTGATGCAGAAAAGGTGTTTGACAAAATAATGCATCCATTCTTGATGAAAACACTCCAAAAGATAGAAATAAATAGAAGGAAGCTTCCTCAATATGGTAAAGTGCATATATGAAAACCCGCAGCTACCATTGTACTCAATGGTGAGACTGAAAGCTTTCCTGCCGAGATCACGAGCAAGGCAAGGATGCCCATTGTCAACACTGTTATTCAATATTGTGCTAGAAGTTCTAGCTTGAGCAATTAGGCTAGATAAAGAAATAAAAGGCACCCAAATAGGAAAGGAAGAAGTAAAATTTTTGCTGTTCACTGATGATCTGATCCTATATCTAGAAACTCCTAAAAAATCCCCAACAAAGCTACTAGAACTAATAGACAAGTTCAGCAAAGCGGCGGGATACAGATTAATATGCAGAAATCAATAACATTTCTGTACACTATTTATGAGCATTCTGAGGAAGAAATCAGAAAAAAATTCCATTTAAAATAGTGACTGAAAGAATCAAATATTTAGGTATAAAGTTATTCAAGGACATAAAGGACCTGCATTCAGAAAACTACTAAACATTGCTAAAAGAAATCAACTGAAGAAGACTTAAATAAATGGAAGAGTATTCCGTGTTCTTGGACTGCAAGATAAATATTGTTACGATGTCAATTCTACTCAAAGTAATTTACCAGATTCAACACAATCTTCATAAAAATCCCAAAAGCCATTGTTGAAGAAATGGAAAAATGAATTATCAAATTTATTTGGAAGGGTAAGGGGCCTCAAATAGCCAAAAATGTTTTAAAACAGAACAAAGTTGGAGAACTCTCATTTCCTGACTTTGAAGCATATTACTTAGCTGCGGTGCTAAAAAGCTGCCTGATACTGGCATAAAGACAGAAAGAATGACCACTGGAACTGAACTGAGAACTCAGAAATAGACCCTTACATCTATGGTCAAGTGATTTTGACAAGGCTGCCAAGACCTCACAGCTGGGCCAGAACAGTCTATTCAACAAATAGTGCTGGGAGATCTGAATACCTATATTCAAAAGAAAGAAAGAGGACCCCTATCTTCTCACAACTTATACAAAAATTAACTCAAAATGGATCAAGAACCTAAATATAAAAATGACAACCATAAAACTCCTAGAAGAAACTATAGGAAAACATCCTCAAGATCTGTGGTAAGTGGTGTTTTCTTGAACCTTACACCCAAAGCACGAGCAACAAAAGAAAAAGTAGATAAATGGAACCTCCTCAAAATTAAACACTTTTGAACTTCAAAGGACTTTGTCAAAAGGATGAATTGAGAGTCCAGAAATAACCCTCACCTCTATGGCCAACTGTCTTTCAACAAACCTACCAAGTCCATGTTAATGGGACAAAACAGTCTCTTCAACAAATGGTGCTAGGAAAACTGGATATCTATAACCAAAAGAATGACAGAAGACCTCTATCTCACCACCTTCACAAGAATCAAGTCAAAATAGACCGAAGACCTAAATACAAGAGCCAGGACCATAAAACTACTAGAAGAAAATGTAAGGAAGCATCATAAAGATCTTGTGGTAATTGGTGGTTTCTTGGACCTTACACCCAAAGCATGAGAGACAAAAGAAAAATTAGATAAATGGGACCTCCTCAAAATTAAACACTTTTGCACCTTAAAGGACTGTGTCAAAAGGGTGAAAATGCAGCCAACTCAATGGGAGAAAGTATTTGGAAATCACATATCTGATAAGGGTTTGGTATCCATGATATATAAGAAGCTACTACAACTCAACAATAAAAAGACAAACTATCTGATTAAAAAATGGGCAATGTACTTGAATAGACATTTGTCCAAAAAGAAATAAAAATGGCAAAAACCCCCACATGAATTAATGTTCCACATCATTAGGGATTAAGGAAATGCAAATTAAAGCTACATTGAGATATCATTTCACACCTATTAGAATGGCCGCTATTAAAAAGACAGAGAACTTTAAGTGTTGGAGAGAATGTGGAGAGAAAGGAACACTTATTCACTATTGGTGGGAATGTAGAATGGTGTGGACACTGTGGAGGACTGCTTGGCAGGCCCTAAAGAAGCTGAATATAGACTTGCCACTTGACCTGGTAATACCACTACTGGGTATATACCTAGAAGAACTGAGAGCAGTGACACGAACAGACATCTTCACACTAATGTTCATAGCGCTGTTATTCACAATGGCCAAAAGTTGGAAACAACCAAGGTGCCCATCAAATGAGAATAAATAAACAAACTGTGGTTTATACATACGATGGAATATTATGCAGTTTTAAGAAGAAATGAAGTCGTAAAACATGACAACATGGATGAGCCTGGAGGACATTATGTTGAGTGAAGCAAGCCAGGCACAAAAGGACAAATATTGTATGATTGTGCTACTATGAACTAAATATATTGTGTACTCTTATGGAGTTAATAACTTGAATATGGGTCACTAGAAAATAGAATGAGATTAGAGAATGGAAAGTTGATGGGTAACTGGTGCAGAATTGGTAAAAAGGATTTTTTTTTTTAAGGATCTACTGGGGATTGAACCCAGGATCTCGTACATGGAAAGCAGGTGATCAACCACTGAGCTACACCCGCTCCCCTAAAGATATGTGTTAATCTTTGGAAATTAATAGAAAAAGTGTAAGCACAACATAATATTTGTAATTAGCAGTGCTATTATGGGTATGACGGTGGTTGAAAGGAAAAGTCTAAGGTCACGTAAATTACTAAAAGGTAAGCAAAAAAATGGATCATGGAACTGTATAGCATAGTAAAACCTCATGTGAAACAAGAATATGGGTAATACTGCATACATAAGACTGGTTTTTCTCTGAAACTGAACAAATGAATGTTAATGTTACAAGATGTTAATATTAGACCAAAAAAAAAAAAAAAACCCATTATGCTAAGTGAAAGAAATGAGACACAAAGTACTATGTATTGTATGATTCCATTTATATAATATGTAAATATAAATCAATTTATAAAGATGAAAATAGATTAATGGTTATGTAAGGCTGGGGAAGGATAGAGGGATTGAGAGGTGACTCCTAAGGGGTGTGGAGTTTTTCTTTTTGGAATAATGAAATTGTTCTAAAATTTTTTGTGGTGATGAATGCACAATATTGTGATTATACTAAAACCATTGATCATACACTTTGGATAGAGTGTATGGTATGTGAGTATATCTCAATAAAATGGCTTTAAAACAAATAAATAAATAAATAAATAAATAGGCAAGAATAGCCAGAAATAGCAGCTTTGTACAGCAGCAGAAGCACAAGAGGGATTGAAAGATGATGAATTTTGTTTGTTTGCCTGATTTTTATTGATTAATATTTTTATTGCAATAGTGAAAATGCTCTAATAATGATTGACGTGATGGATGCACAACTATGTGATTATAACAAATACCACTGATTGTACACTTTGGATGGATTGCATGCTTTACTAATATGTATCAATAAAATTGATTTGTTTAAAAAAAATCTATGAGATATAATTTCATACCTATTAGAATGGTCACTATTAAAAAGTGGGAAAACTGCAAGTTTTGGAGAGGATGTGAAGAGATAGGAATGCTTATTCTTTGTTGGTGGGAATGTAGAATGGTAGAGCCACTACGGAGGACTGTTTGACAGTTCCTAAGGAAGTTGAATATAGACTTACCACATGACCCTGCAATATCACTATGAAGTATATACCCAGAAGACCTGAGAGCAGTGACATGAACAGGTATCTGCACACTGATGTTCATAGCAGCATTATTCACAATGGCCAAAATATGAGAACAAACCAGGTGCCATCAACTAATGAATGGATAAACAAATTGTGGTGTATACACACAATGGAATATTATGCAGCTGCAAGAATAAATGAAGTCGTGAAGCATATGACAACATGGATGAACCTGGAGGATATTATGTTGAGTGAAGCAAGCCAGACACAAGAGGACAAATATGGTATGACTGCACTACTATGAATTAAATATATTGTATATATTGTGTAAAGTCATGGACTTCATATAGTGTAGGTTGTCAGAAAATAGAATGAGGGTAGAGGATGGAAAGCTCATTTTAATTTGTGCAGAATTGGTAAAAAGGTTGTAATTCTTTGGAAATGAAGAGAACCAGTGGAAGCACATCATAATGTTTATAACTGGCAGAGCTATTTTATGGATTTGAGAGTGGTTGAAAGGGAAAGTTCAAGGACATGTTTGTTGCTAGAAGGAAAGCTAAAATATGTAACATGGAGTCCCATGTGAAACCTCATGTAAAATATGGATATGGGTAATATTCCATATATAAGACTGTTTTTACAAAATAGAAATACAAATAAACTAGAGAGATTAAAACAGAATAGCTGTTAATACCTGGCAGGGAAAGCATAAAGAGATTGAGAGGTGATGAGTTTGTTTGTCTGTTTATTATTAGTAGTAGTAGTAGCATAATGAAAATGTATAATGATGATTGAAGTGATGAATGCACAAGTAGGTGATACCAAATACTATTGATTTTACACTTTGGATGGATTTATGCTTTATTAATATGTATCAATAAAATTGATTTGTTAAAAGCCTTAAAAAATGAAAGAAGGTTCTGAGTTACAGAGGGATTGAGTGGCCATTTATATCAGGAGGTCAGGGAGGGCTTTCTGAGGAAGGGCCCAATGCTGATCTTTGAATGACAGGAATTAGCCAGGCTTGTGAAGACAGAAGGAAAGGACATTCCTGGCAAAAGGATGATCTTGTGGAAAGGTCATGAAGGCGGGGGTGGGGGGGTTGTCTGAAGAGTTTAAGTAGGGTCAGGGCAAAGGGGTAGTAGAAAAGGGTTGGGTTAAAGATTAAGACTGAGTGTTATAACCATCTTTAGGAGTTTAGATTTTTTCTAAATGCAATGGGAAAGCATTGGAGAAGTATAATGAAGCAGAGAGATATTTAAAAATATCGCCCAAGTGGCTGTGTAGAATATAGGTCATGGAGTACAAGATTGTCAGAATCTTTTGGTTAAACCTTGAGCTATTCTTGGGCATAAGGGAGTACAGCAACTAATGGAAATCCGTAGGAAAGCCAGTGATGCAGATGGTTCTGGGAACAACTTCAGAGTCTTGAATGCCACCAGGACTCTCTCCCTCTATCTTTTAATCCTATTTATGTTGTATAAACTTTATTTTCCCTCGCTCCAAACAGAACCACTTCTTCCTCTCGAGGCAGCATGGCTATAGACAACTCTTAAGTTTTATAACTTCATGGTTTCTACCACCAGAATGGATTGAAATATATTGGGAGAGGACTCTAATTGGCTACTCCTGAACTAAACAATGGTGGTCAGGGAATGGGCTCATGGTTAGTGGTATCGGGGATGGGGCACCAGTGTAGTAGAAGAGAAGTAGAAGGAAGGGGACTGGGCAGCCAATCCCATATTGTCACTATCAAAAGACAGGTTATTTTTAGGAGAGGGGGAGAGGGAGAGGTGAATACTGACAATCCATTCCAATATATTTTATTGGAGTACCTACTCTTCTTGGTGTTGGGAATGCACCAGCAAAAAAAACCAAAAAACAAAAACAAAAAACAAATTAAAATCCCTGTCCTCATTGAGGTTCCATTCTAGACCAAAAGTTTAAAGAGTGCATATTATGGCACCATTTAAACAGTGCCTGGTGCTGTTTGAGCTGCTGGATGCACACCAAGAAAACAAAACAGACAGAGCCTCTCTGCCATCATGGAGCTTAGAGTCCACTGAGAAATATAAAAGGAAAGCGTGAGGACAGGGAACAGGCCCAAAGCACTCTTGCTATGCACAGCACTCAAGGGATGAAAATGAAGAGGAAGGAGGCTCTAGAAGTTGATTCCTTTCCCAGTCATTCCCAGGCCCCCACCACCATTTTGAGAAGTGTGTCATAAGGCACATTCCCTGGCCCAAAGCTGCCTTGCTCAGGCACCTTCTCTGTACATGTGCAAGGCTGAAGCCCTAGCAGGTCACCTCGGCCTTCACTGCTAGCCCCTGCTTTGCAGGTTTTCCATTGCAGGTCCCATGATGCAGGGGCCACAGTGCCAGCTGTCAGGGCATTGTCATTTTTGACTGATCCCACTCAGCCTGTTGGCATCTGTTCTCTTAGTCTAAGCAGTGCATTTGTGAAACCACGTGTTCTGTTTGAAAAGCACTGGGGTTTTCACTGCCACATCTGCCAATCAGTTTCAATCACTTGCCAATCAGGTAATAGAGCCAGAAGCCAAGAATATGCCCAGGGCAGGAAAAGACATAATGGGTTTATCTGCCAAATGCATCTTTATCCTGTTTTTAGTGAAATGTTTTAAGTCAACTAATAATCACAGAATATATGACTCAACATTTTCCTTTTTTGAAAAAAAAAATTGGAACTGCTGGAGATAGAAATACACTCTGGGGAGCAGGTGTAACTCAGTGGTCGAGTGCCTGCTTCCCACATACGAGGTTCCAGGTTCAATCCTGGGCACCTCCTGAAAAAAAAAACCATTCTGTTGGAATAAAGGACCACATATTAGATTGACAGAGCATTGTAAACTATTCATACTTATTAGATTAATTGAAGGATTAGACATTTTGGCCAATTTCTCATGGTCAAGAAAATTATACTAGAGCCTCAGTAAAATGCTGACTATATCTAGATAGTAGCCAAAGCGAACCCACTATGACTATTTTTTTGTTGTCAGCAAAAACTAAATAGAGAAATGAATATAGATGAGGTCAAATTTGTGGATTTTAGGTGTATTTGGGTTGATGATTTCATTCCATTCCAGTGCTATTAGCCCTTGCTATGTGTGTCACTTATCAATTTATTGCCCCTTGGCCTCAAATTCACCCATCATTGACTGATATGGAAAATTTGAGATGGGCCCTTTAAATATTTTTCCTTTTCCAGCTTTTACCTTGTAACATATGTTCGTGGAGGCTTCTCTCAGCAGGCTCCTATAGCAAGGCTGGCATCTCCAGCATCTGGCTCCTGCAGCAAAGTGGCTTCGCCACCACCCAGCTCCTGCATCCTGGGCCATTTTTGTGGGATACAACCAGTGCTGTCACACAGGGCACATGCTTGATTAATACTCTGCTGTTGCCACCTTGAAATTCTTAAAACTTTTTGATCAAGGGGCCCCACACTTTCATTTGGAACTGGACTCTGCAAAATTGGTCAGTCAGTCCTGTGTACTCCCCAGGGCGGCTTCCCCAGTGCCAGGAGCCTGCTGCATGGGCAGCTTCTCCAGCATCTGGTTCCTGCAGGGCACAGTGGTCAGCAGCACTCGGTTCCCAGTAACCTCCCTGGTCCCCCTAGGGGACCCTACCCTGTGAATAACTTTCCCGGGACAATGAGCTTTGAAGAATTTTCTGGCCCCATTCTGCTATGACTTCAGTTTCTCCTGGGGATATTTAGCCCCCTCTACACTTTGGGCTTGACAAATTAGGTGGCGGCACTCTTCATGGCAGTTACTCTGAAACAAGGGGTGCTGAGGACTGCAATGGACATCAAGCGGTTCTGGAAACATGGGGCAAAAGAGTAAATGGAGAAACAAAGAAGGGAAGCAGAGAGACTGGTAGGGGTATCAGGAGCAGTCAGGAAGTGGTGTAGGAAAAGCCTGGGGGAATTCATTCAGGGCTGAAGTGAGAGCATGTTGGACCCTGCTTTGGGTGAAGTCAGCTGCTGATATAGCTTTGATGTCTTACTTTAAAGGACAGGCCCATTATCTGTCTTGGCCACACGTTCACATGCTGACACTGAAATAGCCACCTCCGGCTTGTTGTATGCTTCTCTCTGTCCCTCTTCCCCTCGTCCACACCCTGGGGCAGGGGGCGATGCCATGCTGCTTGTTCTGCCTTCGTGGATAAGCAGCTACAGCAGACAAAACTCCCAGCCTCCAAATAAACTGAAATAAAATGCCGATCACTGAGAAACTAATCACTCTATGATTTCTGATTCCCTTGATTCAAGTGTGTTAACTTATTATTTATTCTTATACTAGCTGAATTTTCTGTCTCTAGTTTTTCAAAATAGGTACAAATCTCAGCCCCTTATGGCTAATTTACCTTCCATAAAAATATGGTGAGAAACCGTTTCATATGCATTGGAAATGTCTTAGGAGTTTCAGCAAAAAATGCACCTTTATTATTTAGCAGTGCAGAATGACTGTCTTACCAGCCTATCTCCATCATAGCCTGTGGCTGTGAAAATTTGCTTTTTCCTTGTATTTTGCTGTCTTGAACGACAGTATATGTAACAGTCTCTGGTATTGAGAGTTAGCAACATGAAGAAAGTTTTATGCTAAATATCATTTAAAATTGGGATAAATATCTGAAGTGGATCTCTACTTTCAAACTGATTTTCACATTCTCTTCAAAAGTGACGGTAGCAGAGACAATTTAGCAAACAAATTACATGATGAACAAAAATTAAAAATGGGAAAAAATGAAGCTGTACACACTAAAATATATTCAGCAATTGGCTAGAAGGGTTACAGAAGCAATTTCACAGTTATTGTCCATAATTATTTCTGTTGTTGGAACTTTTTGAAACCCTTCAAAATAATGTTAAGTTTGATAAATATTGTGTTTTAGACAGCCCTATCTTTGATATTTTTAGTTGTATTGAACCTGTCTTTCTTCAATCCTGGAATATTCTCAAGCATTACCTTTTTAAATTTTGCTTCTTGGCTATTTCACCAATATCTTCTCCTGAGACTTGTATTACACATGTGTTGCTGTCTCACAAGTTAGTTTCTTTGTATCTTAACTATTATTTCATACTGTTTAATACATTTGTCTTTCAGCGCTACATTCTGGGACGATTTCTCAGTACTTTTCATTTGTCAACGCTTTCTTTAGTTCAGTTTAGAGTTTAATTTGTTGAGATTTTAAAATTCAATTATTTTACATAATTTCTCAATTTCTGGATTCCTAGTTGGTTATTTTTCACATCTACTTAAGCTTGTTTAATTTTGTTTTCTTTCATGATTTCTTTTCTTTCTACATTGAATTCTTCTTTGGATGCTAAACACGCTTGCTATTTTTTAAGTCACTTCCAGACTGTGCTATTATTTTCATTTTATCTTGAGTGAATAATCTCCCAACTATAAATTTTGTTGGTTGTGGCTTCCCTCCCTCCCTTCTTCCCTCCCTCCCTCCCTCCCTCCCTCCCTCCCTCCCTTCCTTCCTTCCTTCCTTCCTTCCTTCCTTCCTTCCTTCCTTCCTTCCTTCCTTCCTTCTCTCCCTCCCTTTCTTCCTTCTTACTCTATGTTCTCTTCCTCTGACTTACTTGTCTTGTAGTTCTGTCCCCTTTCCCCCTAAGGCCTCCAGTTCTGATCCGGGTCTTGCACTGGCAGTTTGGGGCTTCTATCCAACAGCCATGTTAGATATTTATTAGTTTCAGTAACCAAACCAGTTGGTAATTTGAGCCAAGTTTGAGCTACAAGGATCTGTTTGATTTCTCATCCCCCTTCTAAGATGTAGCCCTTAGTCTCAGTCAATAACAGCAATATTCAGACTCTTCCAGAGTGGGGCTTTGGTACTATGGGGAAGTAAAGGGAGCATGGAATAATACTAAGCTCTTGTTCCTAAACAGGGAAACTTCTTTTGGCCTCCTGCCTCCCGGTGGGAGTGTGTATGCAATTTTAGTTACTGCTTCTCTGCAGAAGTTCAACTTTGGGGAGTACCTCAAACATAAATTTGCAAGATGGCCTTGACTAGTAGTCTCAATGTTCTTGTTCTAGTATGCATGTGTGTGAGCGTATGTTTATTTTTCATCCAAGGTTCAGACTAAGTGGTGTATTACATTCATGGTTCTGAAGTAGAATTTGGTTTCATCCACAAGCAGATTAATCCGATCATCCAAGGAGCATTTAGTCAGTGCATATTATGAACTGATAGAACACTAAGTCCTGTGGATACAGAGAAGAATAGAGTCGCGCCCCCTCCTCAATGCTCTCTTGTGCCAGTGGAGGAGGCAGAAGAGAAAACCTCTCTAGTGCCTGAACTTTACAACAAGTCTGACCTATTCTATTTCTGCTTCATTTTGAGATTTCAAAGATTACTGTGGTCCAGGTAGTTAAACATGAAACTGCAATCGTTTAGACAAATACATGCATTGTATTGGACATTTGTGAAATGTTCTTGCCAGGCCTGATGTCACTTACTTTTCTCTCCAGTCCTTTTGAACATAGAAGGATAAAGACATGTCTGCATGCCAAAGGATTGCATGGATTTGGTCAGCACAGCTGAAAGGGTTCAGCTTTTTCTCATCTGCTTCAAATATATCAGCATAGCTTTTGATACACCCTATGAAAATAAGAAAAAAAAATAAACTTTAGTTTTTATTAAAAAAAAAAAAAAAAACCTAACCAGAATTAGTAAGTAGTGCCCAGAATAGCCTTTTTGGTAATAAATCATAGGTCAGAAGGAAAAAGCTCCGTCAGGAGGACCAGCAGCTGGGCCCAAGATGTGCTGTTTTTATCCATTTTCTGTATTGCTTTATTAAAGTAAAGAGGCAAGCAAAAAGGAAAATACAGATGAAATAGAGCAAGAGACCCCAAGAAGGAGAATATTTGCACAGGGCAGACTCATTCCACAAAACAAAGAGCAGAGTGTTTTATTTAGAATAAAAAGAAAATTGAAACAGGAAGTCAGAAAGGAAATAAAATTAGAAAGTGGAAACACGGATTGTCCTAAATATTCACATGACCTTCACAGGACCTTCACATGACCTAAATATTCTATGTACGATGTCCTCCTATAACTCGCTAGTCACCATTATATATATTCAATAGAAAACATACCATTAAAACACCTACCTGGTTTTCAATACAAGCAGGATGGTTCCCAAATAAACTCATCTCTCATTCTCTCTATCCCTGCAAGTCTTAAATGGATTCATTTTCCTAGAGATAGAAATTATGGAATCTTAGAGTAAGACAATAATCCAGAAAAAGAGAAAGGGCAAAATTTTCTTTTGTTTGCAAATCTACTGTATTAATTGCATTCCTGAGAGACACTCTGGACAGAGCCTCTGGTAAACAAATTAGATATAAACCGAAGGCGAGGGCACCAAGGTCATCGTGGTGAGGGAACATCAAGTGACAGGCACCAGGACCCCCGATGCATGGCTTGCAGAGCAGATGTTCGCAAGGATGCAGTGATTATTGAACTGGTAATAAAAAAGCATCAGCTTACAGGCAGCCACGATGGATGCTGGTAATTATAAAGCATCCCCTGGGAGGAAAATGACACAAGTCAGCCACAACTCCACAATCACTGGGGCATAATTAAAGCTCCAGTAACAGTTGTTAATAGGGTGCAAATAAAACAGGGGGAAATTTGAACACAACCTTTTTTTTTTCCTTTTTTTTTAAGAGACGGCAAAGGGCAATGTAATTACAGGGACAGCAGTTTTTATAATTTTGCTCCACATCATAAAACAAAGGGTTGGGGCTATTAGGTGGACATAGATATTTAAAGTATGGAAACCCACATACACCTACATTCACATATATATACCAAAGGGAAAAAAAAAGTGTGTTTGCTCTTTGAATATGTAGTATGTGGGGGAGAACAGATTTTTAAACAGAATGTTTATATTCTAATTTTCAAAATGGTAGAAATACAAATATGTAAAGAAAACGGAATACATGTAAATATTTGGCCATTTCATCCTTTCCGGAAGATCTGTAGTGGTATAATGTGCCAAGCTATATGATACTGTTGGTTAAAATGGTTTAGATATTGTTAAATAAAGTCAGCAAATCACTTACAGTGTTGAAAGTGTCACTTTTTCACAGAAAGCTGCCAGCCACTCCCTAACCTAAAACATTAAGCAAAACAGGGCTCATTTTCCATGGGCTAAATCAGTAAAGCTATTTGCCAGTAGCACTCCTAAGAAAAATACATCTAAACTCCTTGCAACCCAGTTGCTTGGGCGATTGGGCAACTAACTATGCATCTGCATGTGTATTACCAGCTAATCCTATGTAAAGATCTATTTTAAGAGGCGTGTGGGTAGTGTGATGAGAAGGAAAGGAACCCTATTAAGTTTCTATCTAGCCAGTTTTCTTTATATGGATATTTGAAGGATTGGCTTTAAAAAGTTGGTAAATAAAGAAAATGCACTCTACATTCTTCCACTAAACGTCATGTGAGAAGTACATGAATACTCTTGTGCATCAGGTTTCATGTAAAGTATAGGAATTAATGGAAAAGGTAATAGAAGTTTGCAGTAGAACTTCCTCTTCTAGATTTTAACAGTATCACAATTCGCTACTGGAAAGCTTTCTCCTGATTTCTTTTGGTATTTGGGGAGCTGGCCAATTAAAACCTAATAAAAATACTGATATATTTGGTATGCATTCAAAATGAAATGTTTTTGGGATAGAATGCTTGAGGAAAAAATATGTTTAAAATATGAATTCCTAGAGCTAGGAAGGACCCAAGAGGTCACTGCCCTCATGACCTCATGAACGGCTACTGTGTGCAGTGCACTGGTGAACATTATGAAATGTACTAAAAGACAGTATCTGTCCCTGAAGAAGACAACGGAGACACAGGAAAAGTTAACTAATGATAAAAGGTGAAGTCTGTGGTTTCTCCTGGGCCTCACATCATGGAAAAATAATGAAAACTTCCTAAGAAACTTCTTATTCCCAGAAGGATTCAGAGGTGCAGGACATAGTAGCACAGGACTAAGATATGGAGGAATGTGAGTATTTTGACTTTAGTGAGGAAAGGGCTTCCTTGAATTGCTAGGGAATATAAAATGTACAATTGTAGGACCCATCCTGAAAGGAGCAGAACAAAGAGAATTCGGGGAGAGAAAAAAGGGAAATCCTATCCACACCTAAGGGATAGAACAGGAAACAGTGTTTTGCAGGTGGCTGAGGATTCTGCAAAATAAATGAAGGTTTATAATCAAATAAGTGGATAATGATGTTTATTGCATCTCCCTCTTGGAGATTCACAATCACATTAGCCTATTAAACACTCCGATAAAATCCTGCAGGGAGACTATATATAAAACTGGTTAAATGTATAGCTTGGCTTTGGAGTTAAAATATTCTCAGTTTGAACTGAGAACAGTTGCCCCGAACTAGGCAAGTTGCCTAACCTATCAAAATAATGATTAGGACAGTCCCATTCTCAAATTCCTCAATAAAAAACAGGGATGATAATAGTACCTACCTTCCTGGGTTGTTGTGAAGATCAAATAAGACATTTCATATGAAGCATTTAGCAAAATTTCAGCTGCATAAGAAATGCTCATTATATAATAAATTAGCCAACTTGCTTAATTTTATTTACTTCAATGTTTTCTACCCTTTGACTAAGGAGCTACCTTTTAAAGAACATCCACAAATCCTGAAGCTATGCTAGTGTTTTTGGATAAACAGGTTGTGAAGCATTGGCGCTATGAGAGGACCCCACAATCCATGGGAGATGCTTACAATTTACTTCTCCCTGACCCTGAAGTTCTTCAAGTTTGATGTGAGAAATAGGGCTGGGGATAAGTTGGGCAGTCGCTTTTGGGTGTCAAAAGGATGACTGAAAGAAGACAAGTGGAGGAATTGCTCTGATAAACCAGTAAACATATATTTGGCAACAATTTTTTGGATGGATTGAAGTTTATTTGTAAAGTTACCACTGTCTGTTTATGTCTGTTCCTTAAATATGTTATCATATTCTGTTACATTGTCTAAAGACATTCCATTTTTTGTTGTTATATTCTTACTAACCTTCCTAAGACTTCAAGAAAGCTTACAAACCTATGCCCTAGTAAGGGGAAGCAAGAGAAGCAATTTTCCCATTTTCCTTCATTCTTCTTTTGTATTTTAGAAGCCTCCCACTTCTACTCTTTATTTTCCCATTTTCTTTTTTAGTTTGCTCCTCCTTTTTGCCCAAAGTCTAGAAATGTAGAAGGATGAAGAATGTGACTAGGGGAAGTTGATTGGGGTGAAGGGGCAAGAGGAGGTGAGAAAGTTAGCCAAGATTGATGAAATACAATCATGGTATTCCATTTTCCCTGATCCCAGGCCAAATTAAAATAAAATGATCTAATATTTCTTATTCTAAAAACTGCCTAAGAGAATTATAGAATATAAGTACAAACCTGAATGAATGTACTAATGTGAAAATAGAATTTCCTTATAAGAATATTATATAAATATGAATCAGTTTTAGTATATCACATATAAACTCAGGAATTTTTGTCCCTTTTAAAAAAAATAAGTTCTCCATTGACATTATAAGGTGTTTGTTAATAGCAGATTTCAACTTTTATGTAAATCAGTACCTAAAAAATATTTGTTTTAGATTTAAAATGGCCATCAGATAAAATATATTAATTTTAGGGAAGGTTTTAGATGGAAAACATCTATAATTTCTACTAAATAATGGACAACTGCACACATTTATTTTTTTCACAAGAGTTCAACATAGAGTAGATGATTTGACATGAGAGAAACAAAAGCTATGCACAAAAGAAGAGAAAATATAGATCATATTATTTTCAATTTTTTAAAGTGTTTCAAGAAGTGGTCTTAAATTTTTTTTTGCTCTCTCTGCCTACAATGTCAACCACTCAATGTGCTTATGGCTCTTGCAAGAAACTTAGCCAAATTTGTTTTAGATTTTTGACAGGACATCTTTATAGTAGATTTATATTTAGTTCTTCCTCTAGGGGCTTTGTGCTCTTTTTTTTTTCAAATTATATGTAACTCCCCAGAATGTTACTAATCTCCAAGTTCATAATGTTAAAAGCTCTTTACTGGTTCTTGAACAAAGCTAAAACAAAACCGTTAACAGGTTCTACATTATCACAAGTGAATCTTTTTTTTTTTTTTTTTTAAATGGTACCAGGGATTGAACCCAGAACCTCGTACATGGGAGGCAGGCGTTCAACCACCGAGAGCTACATCTGCTCCCCAATGAGAGTTGTTTTTGTTTGTTTGTTTGTTTTTAGGAAGTAGCAGGGATTGAACCAGGACCTCATACATGGGAAGCAAGCACTCAACCACTTGAGCTACATCCACTCCCTGACTAGTGAATCTTTAATTATTATTACTATTTTTTAACTAATAGGGTAATAAATGTTTATTCATTCATTTTGGTCAACAGAGTTACATTATGTTCTATTTCAGTGATCATACAAGATCTTGAAGATATAATATTAATGAAGACAGCCCCAGCCTCAAGAAGTTTCCAGGCTACAGGCATGTTAAGAAACCCAAAACTGTGCCATTTTTGCCATTGCAGAGGTATGTGCAGGATGCAGGTTGCAGCGTGGAGGCAGAGAGAGTAAGCAAGGCTGGATAGAGAAGCTACTATTTAAGTTGAGTCTTGAAAGATAAATGGGAAATACAGGAATAGAAGTGGGTTGTGTGTGGGAGTGACAAGAGTTTCTCCATAGCTCATCCCTTGGCCCCTTTCTCTCCTCTAGGTATTCTCACCTCCTGGGTCATCTCTTCTAGTCCCATTACTTTCAGTTCCATGTGACTACTACATTTATATCTTTAGAACTTACATCTCCCCTGGATTCTAAATTCATATCTAATTGCTCATAAAATATTGTACCTGGATATCTAATATAAAAATGTACATGTTTAATATAGAATTGTTTTTAACCTCCCTTTCTCCTCCGAAACCTCCACAACTTGTTCTTCCTCTAGTGTTCCCAGTCTCATGAAATGGCACCACTCTACACTCAGATCCTCGATTTCTCTCTATATAGCCAATCTATTAGCAATTTCCCTTTGTTTTGCCTTCAAATTATACCCTGAATCTGACCACTTGCTGCTGCTGCTGTGCCCAAGTCACCATCATCTCTCCTCTGGACCCCTGCAATAGACTCCGAGATGGCCTCCCTGCTTCTCCTCTTGCTCCTCTTCTGCAGCAAGCAGAGTGCTTCTTTTGAAACATAAACCATGTCATGTCCCACCCTTGCCCAAAACATCTAGTGGCTTCCTATCACAGAATAAAATCCAAACACCTGAGCATGGCTCTTAAACCTCTGTGTAGTCTCCCTGGATAGCTTTCTAACTGCTCTCTTACCATTCTCCTCCTCACTTATCTACCCCAGCTAAACTGGCCTTCTGGCTGTTTCTTGAACATGCATGCCATAGCTTAGGACCATTGCACTTACCATTCCCTGCCTTAAATGTCCTTCCCTGCTATTGGCCACATGGCTTGTTTCCTCCATTCAGGTCTCACCACAAAAGTCTCCTCCTTGGAGAGGTCTTCCCTGATTAACATACTTAGTACCCCTCCCCACATTCTCTTGCCTTAATTCATTCTTCTTCATTACATTTATTTCTATGTGAGTTTTATCATATAACTGCATAAGTTCCATGATCACAATGGCTCAGTCTGTTTAATTCTCTGCTGTAGCCCTATCATCCAGAAGAGGGCTTCCACATAGTAGGTGCACAATAAATATTTATTAATGAATCTTGAGTTTTTCATTCTCTTGGAAGAATCAGGTAGAAATATTCAGTTATATATATGGCCATGGAATTTGAGAGATATCTGGGTTGGAATAAGAAATATCCAATATAGAGTAAGTTATTGATCTCAGGGAGAGGATGAAAACAGGGAACATAGGTAAATTCCTGAAAGGTGAGGAGAGGAAGGCCATGGAAACCTATCTTCCTCATTTCATGGGTGGCCTGCCTAAATGCAAAGGTTGTACTAGCCCACTCTAAAAATTCCTTTTTTCTCTCTCTTAGTAATGGGGCTCCCCCTTTCCTCCCTCTCATCCTTCCTTAAGTATATTTTGGGATATGCTTCATTTCAGTGTGTCTCATTCTTCTAGCATAGCATGGTTCCTCCTCTTAAGCAGTTCATGTCCAAATAAGGAGGATTGTATGTGTTTGAAAATCAGTGTTGCAAATCCACAAGCTATAAAGCCAGGACAAGTATAAATAAATCTTGGTTTTTCTGGTCTTCGCTGAATTTCAAGAGCCATTCACATTCTGTGCTGAAGGAATTAGTCCAGCTGTAGTTTATTAGTAACATTGCCAATCACACCAAGACCCAAGGCCATAACCAAGACAGTGACTCCTGGTATGATTTGCGAGGTCCAAAATATCTCCCTTTCAAGAAATGTCTCCACTCATTGCCCTTCTTGAAATTCAGTCTTTTGAGTTACCAATGTTTTCTTTGACATTAACTCCTTAGGTCATTGGTTTTCCAACTTCTGTGCCATAACAATCACTTGGGGAACTTGTTTAACGTGCAGCATTTCTGTGTCAGTAAGTGGAACCAGAAATGTGAATGTTTAGCATGTTGCCTGGATCGGGGACCACCCTTTGAGAAACAGTGCCTTAGAGGGCAAACAATTTGTAAGGCTAGTAATTCATACCTTTGTTTCTAATAGCAGTTAAAGATCAACTAGCATTTAAGAAAGAAGGATAAAGGGTGAGGAATAGGGCTTTGTCTGTCCTAAGTGCACATGCATTGGTGGAGTGTAAGTCTGAATGAGGGTACTGGGCCCCTGCAAACTAAAGCACATGTGGGGATATTTTTGTTAGTAAGGGGGAGAGGGTTATACAAAGATGAAAGAAAGCACTGAAGATGCTTTGTTTACTTCCGCTATGTGTTTTGCTAATTTCTGCCTATATTTCTGCTTGAACTATTTCAGATGATTTCTGTCTTTTTCCACTGGGCATTCCTTACATATAGATTAGACCATTTGGGAAAGTGCTGAAGAAACATTTGTTTGAAAATTGAATGACAGTATTTTGGGATGAGAAAACTATAATGTGGAAATATTTCTGTTCCGTTGACCAAGAGCCAAGTGGATTTGGAAAAGAAAACTACGTTGCTGTACAATACTTTTTTCTGGTCCTCTCTCTGCAGTTTATTGGAAAATTCAAAAAACAGTCATATCTTATTTAAAAGATTTTAAATAAATCATCACTTCTCTCTTTTGGGGAGTTAGCAACGGCGTGAACACACGTGCGCCTCTGAAGACCCAGTTGCCACTCTCTGGCAGCCCTGGTTGTCAAAAGACTTAAGCACCCGTTTCCATCAGTTTAAGCATTAAGAAGAATGCCTTTGACTTGACCAGCAATCTATTTGGTTGTTTAACTAAATGTTTAATCTCTGCAAAAGCTCTTCATAATTCCTACTTCATAGCAGCACTAGTGACACTTCTTATTTTAACAGTGTCAAATTATACCCAATTTATTTTGTTTGATTTCCTTGTTGTGAACTGTTATGTGTTCTGCAAACCTTCTTTCTGGAAGTTAACCCACAGCAGGAAGACACTTGTCACAAGGTGACTTTACTAGCAGTACTTTCTCCTCAGTGATAGAATTGGCTCACCTGCCAGCTTCAAATGGCTTCCCCCAAACACATAATGTCTGCCTCCCACCGAGATCTGAAGCAACCCCTACATCCTGGAACCTGGCCAAAATCACACTGCCGAGATATACAACCATGAACTTTGCTATATTTTCTGATGTGGAAATGGGACAATGGAACAGTGAACTAATATCCTTCAGTTGGGGCTCACTTCCTGGTGGATACATGTTATAATCTTATATTTTAAATAAGAGAAAAAAATTCTACATTTATTTTGAGGTTTAAAAGTGGAGAAAAAATCTTGTAATTTATAGACTTCTGAATAAAAATGTTTAAAATATACAATGAATAGCGTGACCACCTAATAGCTTATAGCTATTGTTGCAGTGCTAGGATTTTTGTTTAGTTGGACTAAAAATAAGTTTAGTTATGTCTGCAATTCACTGAATAAAGATAATTTATTATCATCAGAAAATGATACAAATATAATATCTTACAAATATAATATTTGGAAGTATCATATTTTCACGTTCTGTGTTAAAATCACAGCAGATTAACTCTCCATGACTGGAACTTCCGTCAAGAAATTTTAGAATCTGAGTTTTAGGAAGTCAATTCTCTTTTTTGGTTACTTTGTTTCTTATTTCAACAGTGATGGTTTTCAGTTTCTTGGAGGCCAAATTATAGTGATATGCACTCATAGTTCCCATTAGTGTCAACAGGAGTTACATAGAGTGATGGAAGAATAGACCCCATATGTTTATGAGAAATGAATGATTTGAAGCATCTGTGAAGCATTCTTAAAGGCATCACTATCATTGCATGCGATCCAAACAAGGTTTCAAAACAGAACACTAGAATTTCCCTTTTTTTCCCCCACATCGAGGTACTTATCCCTATAGCTTAACTGTGCATTAAGAAAAAAAAAAACTCTTACTTTGAAAAAAAAAAACACTACACCACATAGAATATGTCTATAGGTGTAAAAGTAACTTTAAACATGGGCATTCTATTCCAAATATAATGCTTATTTTTGTACTACTTCTTGCATGTGTGCTTTTATAGAACTAGCAATTTTACTATATAAAATCCTACTTAGAGATTATAGAGGCATGCTTGCCAGATATTTCTTTAAAACTCATTTATTTTGGAATTATTTTAGATTTACCTTTCAGCTAGTTTCCTCTGTTGTTCATACCTTACATAATTATGGTGCATTTGTCAAAATTAAGAAATTAACCTTAGCACAACATAATTAATAGACTTTATTCAGAATTCACCAAATCCTTTTACTGTTCCAAGATCAAATCCAGGGTACCATGCTGCATTTGTTCCTCATGTCTTCTCATTGAATCTTCATGGCATTTTCTCAGTCTTGCCTGGCTTTTCATGACCTTGACAGTTTTGAAGAGTGTTCCTCAAATTGGATTTGTCTGTTGTTGTCTCCTGAATGAACTGGGGTTATTGATCCTTTGGAATAATACCACAGAGGTGAAGTGCTCTTCTCATCTCATCACATCAAGGAGTCCATGACATCAACATGACTCATCAATGGTGTTAAACTTGTGTGATTAAGGTGCTACCTACCAGGTATCTCCACTGTAAAGGTGCTATTTTTCCTTTCCTGTACTTTAATTGTTGGCAGTGAGTCTCTAAGTACAATGCACAATCAAAGGAAGGGAAATTAAACCCCATCTCTTGGAGGGAGGAGTAGCTATATACATTATTTGGATTTCTTCTGTAAAGATTTGTCCTATTGTCTTCCATTTATCCATTTATTTGCTTATCCAATCATTTATTGATATCAATACTGATTCATGGGTATTTATTTTATTCTTGTGGTTATAAACCACTACTATCCTTATCAATTTTCTTGCTCAAACAACAGTTTTGACCTTTGGGAGCTTTTTTAGGTTGGCTCTTGTGTCCTTTTGACATCACTCCATCCCTTTAGATTTTTTTATTTTTAAACATTTCTTACTTTTTGGTAATTCAAGATGCTCTAGGCTCATCTTGCATTTTGTCTGTCGTAGTATTAGAATCAGTCATGTCTCCAAGGAGCTATGGCTCCTCTTTTTGGAGAGTGATATTTTAAAAACAAGATCTGGTGCTGAGTATGCTCATTGCTAATGGGGTATCATTGTGTCTTGGACCTCTCAGTGGACAGAGCTAGGTAATATTTTATGTATACATACTAACTTGAATATATTAAAATAAACATGAGTTCATACTCATATCTATGACTCAAATCCAACACAGCAGGTTCATTCTGGTCTCCTCCCTCCCCTTTTATATTTGCAATTTCTTCCTCTGACAGTAAGGACCCTGCCTCCCATTATCTACAATTTATTTCTTATTTGTTTAAACCTGGTGTATGTATAAAGTAGTTTCAGAATTGCTAACCCATTCCCCTGTGAGGAAAAAAAAAGTACCACGAACGGTATAGGGTTTATGTGCAGTTCATGTATTCTAACTTTACGGTGTCAAGTAAAAACACCATTTTCCAAAGTTATTTAGATCAGCTCTTTTCCTGTCAGTCCCTTCAGTGAGAATATGTCATATATTTGTAATACAGTTCAATTAATTTATCACAGTCTGCATTCCATCCTGAATCTCTCACATCTTAGTTGATTTTTTAAAAAAATTTGAATAAAGTGGTATACAATTCTATGGATTTTGACAAAAGCATAGAGTCATGCATCTACCTTCTTCCAATAAAGAATAGTTACTTTAAATGCCTCTGGGTAGTTATTGATATGTTTCCATCTCTACAAGTTTTACTTTTACCGTAATATCATACAAATGGAATCATATGATATGTAGCCTTTTGTTCTGCTTTCTTTCACTTGGCAAAATTAAGATTGATCCTTTTTGTTGTATGAATCAATAGCTTATTCCCTTGAATTGCTGAGTAGTATTCCATTTATGGGTGTACCACAGTTTGCTTGTCCATTCACTTGTTGAAGAATACTAGTTGTTTACAGTTTTGATGGTTATGAGTAAAGTTACTATACATATTTGTGTACAAATTTTTGTGTGATCATAGTGTTCAGTCCTCTTGGGAAAGTAACTAGGAGTGGGAGTGCTTGGTTGAATAAGGGTATGATTTTCAAGGTAGTTGTACAATTTTACATTATCATCAATGGTGTATAAGAGTTCCAATTCTGTCACATCTTCATCAACACTTTGATCAGCCTTTTTATTTTTAGCTATTCTAACAAGTATGTAACACTATCTCATTTGGGTTTTAATTTGAATTTTCCTAGTGACACATGATTTTGGCCATCTTTTTAAGTGATTGTTTGACCTTCATTAATTTCCTCTGATAAAATATCTATTGAGGTATATTGCCCCCTTTTAAAATTTGGGTAGTTTGTTTACTTATTATTGAGTTTCAAGTGTTTCTTTTATGTTCTGGACACAAGTCCTTTATTACATATGTGATTTGTAAATATAATCTAATCTGTGGCTTGTCTTTTTATTTATTTACCAGTGTCTTTTGTGAGTAAAGAATTTAAATTTTAATAAAGCCCAATATATTAATTTGTTTCTTTTATAAAGCATGCTTTTGATGCTTCATCTATAAATTCATCATATTTATAGATTCAACATATTTCCTCCTAATTGTTTTTATCTAGAAATTTTATAGCTTATCTGGTACATTTAGGTCTGTGACCTATTTGAGTGAAAGTTTGGATAAGGTATGCAACCTATGTGTAGGTTCTTTTTTGCATATGGAAATCCAACTGTTTTAGCACTATGAAAGACTACCCTCTCAAAAGCAATTGGATTGCTTTTGTCCTTTGTCAGAAATCATTTGGTTACATTTGTGTGGGTCTGTTTCTGGACTTTCTATTCTGTTCTATTGATCTATATGTTTCTCTCTTCACCAATACCACACTGTCTTTATTATGATGTTTTATAGTAAGTCTTAAAATAGGGTAGTAAGAGTCTTCCTTTGCCTTTCCATATAAATTTTATAATCAGCTATGTAATATCTATAAAAAAGCTTGCTGGTATTTGCACTGGGATTGCACTGACTTTATAGAATAAATAGGGGGAATTGACATCTTAACAAGGTTAAATCTTTCAATCCATGAATATGATATATCTTTTGTTTATATAGATATTCCTTGCTTTCATCAGACCATAATTTTGGATTTTTTTTTTTTTTTGAGTTTTTAACTAGCAAATACTGCACATATTTTGCTAGATTTACACATAAGTACTATTTATTTATTTATATTTTGTGCTAATTATATGTATCATTTATAATAGCACCAAAATAAATATTTAAATTTTAAATTCCAATTATTCATTGTTGGTCTATAGTAGTAGGGTTGACTTTTTTTACATTGATCTTGTATTTGGCTACTTTGCCAAACTCACTTATTAGGTAAGATAGCTTTTTTGTAGATTCTTTGGGTTTGTCTGCATTAATCATGCATCTGCAAATAGAGATAGTATTGTTTCTTCTTTTCTGATATGTAGGCCTTTTATTTATTTTTCTTGCCTTATTGCAGTGGCTAGGATGTCCATTACAATATTCAATAAGAGTTATGAGAGAGTATACATTTCCTGATCATAGGGGGAAAGAATTCAGCTTCTTGACATTAAGTATGACTAGGCATAGATTTTTCTTGATGTCCTTTATGAGGTTAAGGAAGTTCCCTTCTATTTCTAGTTTGCTTAGAGTTTTATCATGAACAGATACAGAATTTTGATGAATAGTTTTTTCTGCATCTATTAAGAAGATAATCATATGATTTTTCTTATTTAGTCTGTTATTTTGGCAAATTAAATGATTGGTTTTTGACTGTTGAACCAGTCTGGAATTCTTGGGATGAACATATTGCTGTGATGTAATATATACATATATATATATGATTTGTTAATGTTTTGGTGAGGAGATTTACACCTATGTGTGTGAGTAATCTTAGTCTGTAGTCTTCTTTTCTTGTTATATCTTTTCTCTTAGTAATAATATAATTCTAGCTTTGTGAAATAAACTGACAAGAAGTCTCTGTTCTTGTATTTTCTTGTAGAGATTGTGTAGAATTGACATTATTTCTTTCTTAAATGTTTGGTAGAATTTGCCAGAGAAACCATCTGGATCTGGAGTTTTCTCGTTTGGAAGGCTTTAATCAGCAAATTCAATTTTTTCAATAGATACATAGATTCAGGTTGGCTATTTCTTGAGTGAGTTTTGTAGTTTGTGTTTTTCAAGGATTGGTCTATTTCATTTAAGTAATAAAACTTATGGGCTCAGAGTTCATAGTATTATCTTATTATTCTATTAATGACTGTGGGAATTGATGTCTCTTCTTTCATTCCTGATATTGGTAATTTGTGCCTTCTCTATTTCACAGTCAGCATAGCTATAGATTTAGCAATTTTATTGATCTTATAAAAACAGCCTTTGGTTTCATTTATTTTCTTTATTGTTTTCCTATTTTCTATTTCATTTATTTCTGTTCTAAATCTTCTACTCCCTTCTACTTTCTTTAGGTTTCATTTGCCCTGGTTTCCTTTTTTTCTTTTTTTGAGGTACTGGGGCCTGGGGATTGAACCTGGGACCTCATATGTGGGAAGTTGGCACTCAATCACTGAGCCACATCGGCTTCCTTGAGTTGGTTTTTTCATTTGATTTGCTCGTTGTTTGTTCTTGTTTTTCAGGAGGCACTGAAAAACCAAGAACCAGGCACCTCCCATGTGGGAGGTAGGACATCAACTGCTTTAGCCACATTAGCTCCCTACCCTTGTTTCTTTGTTTTCTTAAGTTAGAAGATCAGTTATTTATTTTAGGCCTTTATTCTTTTCTAATATGAGCATTTAATGCTATAAATTTGTCTTTAAGCACTGGGATAGCTGCATTCCACAAATTTGACATGTTGTGTTTTCATTTCTTTTAGTAAAAATAGTTTTCATTTTCCTTGATCCTTCCTCTTTGTCTCATAGATTTTTTAGAAGTGAGTTGATTAATTTGAAATAATTGTATAATTTCCAGATATCTTTCAATTATTATTTTTAGTTTAATTATATTATGGTCTGAAACTATACTTTGTGTGATTTCTATTCTTTTAAATTTATTGTTTTATGGTCCAGAAATGTCTATCTTTGTGAATGTTCTATGTGCACTTGAGAGGAACCAATTAGGTCAAGAAAGTTGATAGTGTTGGAAAAGTTATCAATATACTTATTTATTTTCTGACTCCTTATTTTATCAACCACTAAAAAAAATGTTGATATCTTTAACTTAAATTGTGTACTTGCCTATTTCTCCTTTGACATCTATCAGTTTTTGCCTCATGTATTTTGAAGTCTTGTTAATACACAATCAGGATTTTTATGTCTTCTTGGAGAATTGACCCCATTATCATCATATAATGTCGCTCTCTTATCTCTAACAATATTCCTTTATTCTGATAATTTTTTAATCTGATATTAGCTTAATTACTCCAGGTTTCTTTTGATTAGTGATTATATGCTACATCTTTCACAACCCTTTGACTTTAATCAATTTGTGTCTTTATGTTAATAGTGGGTTTCTTTTTGACATTATATAGTTAGGACTTGCCTTTTCATCCAATCTGTCAATACATGTAATTTAGCTGAAGCGTTTAGATCCTTCAGATTTAAAGTGATTTTTAATATGTTTGGATTAAATTTTATTATCTTGTTAGCCTTTTGTTTTTAATTTTATTGATTCTCTGTTTTTTTCCCCTCTTTTTCTATATTCTGTGCATTTAATTGAGCATTTTTTATTATTTCATTTTATTTTTTCTATTGGCTTAATATTTATACTTCTATTTAAAACATTTTTAGTGTTTTCCCTAGGGCTTACAATATAAATTTTAAATTACATAAGTCTATCTGAAATAATATTATATTGCTTCATGTTTATTGTTAGAACTTTTTAATAGTTCATTGCCAATTTCTTCTTCCTCTCCTTTGTGCTATTGTTGTTACACAATTTGATTATATAAATGTTGTAAACACACAAAACTTTACTACTATTATTAATTTTCATTTTTCTAAAATTTACCTTTTGTAGCAATTACAATAAGAAATAAGAAGAATTATATTTTACCTCCATTTAGATCCAAGTTTCTGACCTATATCATATTCCTTCTGCCCGAACAACTTTCTTTGACACTTCTGGAGAAAGTCTGATGGCAATGGATTTCCTCACCTTTTTTTCTGATAAAATCCTTAATTCTCCTTCACTTATGAAAGATATTTGCACTGTTTGTAAGTTCTAGGATGACAGTTGTTTTTCTTCAAGCATGTTAAATGTAACATTTAATTGCCTTCTTTCCTTTATGTTTTCTGTAATTCTTATCCTAATTACTTTATGTGTTGGATTCCACTCTGACTGCCTTCAAGATTTTTTCTCTCTTTGGTTTTCAGCTGGTTGAATATGAGATGTCTAGTGTGTTTCTATTTTAAATTTTTTATCCTGTTTGGTGTTTTCCGAGCTTCTTATATTTGTGGTTTGATGTCTGTCACTAATTTTGGAAAATTGTCAGCTATTACATCTTCACATGTAACTCCCCCCCCCCCTTCTTTCTCTCTCTTCTCTTTCTGGAATTACAATTATGCATATGCTAGACAATTTGCAATAGTCTCACAAACCTTTGATTTTTATCTCTGTTTTCTTTTTCATCCTTTTTCTCTTTGCATTTCCATTTCAGTAATTTTCTGTTGACTTATGTTCAAATTTTCTGATTCTTTCCTTGGATATGTTGAGTTTACTTATGAGCCCATCAAAGGAATTGTTTATCTCTGTTACTGTGTTTTAGATTTCTAGAATTTCTACTTGATTCTTTCTTATGGTTTTCATTTCTTTGTTGAAATTATTTATCCAATCTTGCATGTTGTCTACCTTTTCCATTAGAGCCTTGGATCTGTTAATCATAGATATTTTATATTCTCTGTCCAACATATGGCAATATCTGAGTCTGGTTCTGGGGATTGCTTTGTCTCTTTCATTTTTTCTTCCCTATTTTTATGTTTCATAATTTTTGTTGAAAGCGGAGCATTTGAAAAGGCTGTAGATACTGAGGTAAGTATTTTTTGTACTTAGGGATGAGCATACCTTCCTTTCTGCTAGATTTTAGTGTGAGTGTTTGTGTTAATCTAGTCAGGATTTGGTTGGGCATGGAGTTTTTTTTATTGCTATGGCTACCCACAGTGCACCAAATTCCTTTATATAATCATTATATTTTGGATCTTCTATTTGTGCTCCTCCCCAGAAAGAGTCTGTTTCTTATAGTGTTTTCCAGCTGTATTCCACTATTATTTTTCTTCAACTCTTGTTAGTATGGTGGTGGTGGGCTAGATAGGGGCATTTTCACATGTTTTGATTAAACTTAGGGAAGGATTAATATTAGGGAAGATAAATAGGTTCAGTTTTAGGGAGGCCCATTTGTAATGCTGGGACTAGTACATATTCAAACATCTTCCCCAGGAATAGAGTTTCTCTTCCCATCCTTCTCCTACTTCAGTTGCAGTGGGTTTCCACAAATGTCTTCAGGTTTGATGCCCATCCCATCACATATAAACACTCTTGCTCCTGGGGGGGATGACTTTGAGAATTGTAGCATAGTGGCTTTTATTCTATGTCCACCCCCACCTCAAGCCAGCACCATAGGAAAAGATTTCTCAAGGTGCTTCTTTACTTTATTTGTGAACACCTAATAGGCTTTTTAAAGTACAGCCTACGGGAAGGGCAAAACCTTATGTCTGTACCCCCTGGAATTTTGCACTTTCATACTAGCCCACACTAGGCCTTTAGCAAATTATTAAAAATTTTCTAGTTTAATCTTCCTACCAACTTATATGGTGTTTGGGGATGTCTTTTCTAGGTAAGCAAAGGCTCTGGTCCTGTTTCTCCCTACAGGCACTTGTTTCTCTCTAGGTTTGGGGTTAGTTGTTTGCCCTGCAAACTGTTGTAAAGGTGGAAACAACTCTCTTTGCAGTTATCTACATTGCTGATTTGAAACTGGAAACTTTCTTTGTTTTTGAAGCTTTATCCACATGCATGAAGTGCTTTTGAATGATCAAATCAATCCCAAGAAGTCAAGCTAGTTGCTTGATGGATGGGCTGTTTCCTTGATTGATTTGATAGTTCATGTCCAATTAGTCAAACAATATTGCATGTAGTCAACTGGAGTGTGGGACAAGGATAAAATATATGGATTGAGCCTTTTGCCCCTAGAATCAATGAGTTAGTGGCTGTGTGAGTTTTTTATAGCCTGCCTCTTTTAACTTTACTTCCATGCTTTAAAGAAAGCAAATCTCTCTCTCTCTCTCTCTCTCTCTCTCTCTCTCTCTCTCTCTCTCTTTGTCTCCTTCATTCACTTTCATTTTATTATCCACAATTGTTAGACTGAAAAATATAGAGAAAGAATGTCATGAGTGTGTGGGCAGTCAGACTAGTATCCTGTGGACTGCAAGGGAAAATGGCATGATGCAGGCTGGTGAAGGGGCCAAGGACCATGTGGTCTTCTGGCTTGGCTTATCTGGTAGAGGTAGAAATAAACCTAGCATTACAGAAGACTAGTCAGATTATTAGAAAGAGATTAGAGATATTAGAGCTGATGAAAGGAGCAGGCAATATCTAGTCTAGGACACAAGTATTTTGTCCATTCTTCTTTGGTATCTAGCAAAGAGTTTCAGGTTGCTCTTCACCTGGAAGTGTCAGCAAAGCTGCAGGCTTCTACTTGAGACTGGGTCTTCTTGGGAGACCTCTACCATATCTTGGCTAAAATGAACTGCTATAGGGTGGATGTTCATTCAGTTCTGCAGCCCCTTGGTATGTTCTTTCTCTGACAGCTTGGCACCTTGTTGATAAATTAACCTGCTAACCACAATGATGCCTTGATCCTTTCTTCCTGGAACTTGAGCCAGATACTTGGGTCCAAACTCTCTTTAAACTTCAGATGTTTCACCAGAAAATTTATGGAAGTGTGGAAACTACTCAGATCCTTAAGAAAGAAAGTTAGACAACAAATGAGTGTTTCAATGGTTGTTATCTCCTTTGCATAGGCTTTTGCTAAAGAAATATGATATCTCATATTGATATAGCACATGTGATGTGGACCCAGTGCTAAATGTATTAAACATCTGTACACATCTTTTTCCTTGGACCTTGCCATAACTAATCTTGTAGACAGTAACCAGGGTCTTGTGCTATATTGTAGAACGTGGACTTCAATGCACCATAGAGGCAGTTCTTATTAGTACTTAAGTAGCTTCTGGGAATGTCTAATGGTTCCTTTGGGTATGTTGGGGGTGACTATCCTCACTTGTGCTGCTGAATCTGTATGGTCTACTTAACACTTCAGTTAGAATCACTCTTATTGTTTATCTGATCATTGAAAGTATACTTGCCACTTCTCTTTGCATCCTAAGTTGGTCATCCTCCAGGTACTATTTTGTGCTATTTCCGTTAGGTTTTGCAGATTATCATGCAGAGCCTTGATGCCTTGCTTGGTAGAAGATTCATTGCTTTCTATGGCAGAGACTGCTCATTGTTTACTAAAATCTGTGTTTTTCTCTTTTTCCTTGTCACCCAACTAGAATATATTCCCCATCCTTCCTTGCAGTTAGGTGAAAGCATTTGATTGTGTTCTGGAGGATGAAAAGTAAGTAGAAGTGGTCTCTGCCATTTCTGGGCCAAAACTTATAAGAAGCAGGTAGCTTTCTCAATGCTCTCTTTCCCTTTTCTGTTGGCTGGCTCATTTGTTATTTGCTCAGTATTCATTCATTCATTCATTCATTCATTCATTCATTCACACATGGTGTACCTGATTTATTGTATGTCTAAAGTTATTTTCCACCTTGATGTGTGACAAATCTCATTTCATCAATAATCTATAGATGCCATTCCACCATTTTGTAGTTTCATATGTTGCAAATGATTAATGTCTGAATCTAATGTTTAAAGTCTAATCTAAATCTAGCATTTGAATCTAATGTCTAATCTAAATGATCCATGATTAATTTTTATTTATTGATAGTCAATTTTCTGTCTTCACATATGATTTCTGTCTTTTTATTTAGATTTCAGTAATTTTACCTGAATGTGCTGTGGTCTGTGTCTTTTCTAATGAAAACTGCCTGGCACTTTCCCTTTCAGTTTCAATCTATGAGCTAAAGAACTATCATCACAACTAGAATCTCCTGGACTTATCCTCAAGTTACTTTTCTCTCATAATTTTCTTCTCTTCAGAATTTTGCTCAACAGTTTGAAATATTTCTTTACTTTGACCTTCCAGGCTTCTAATTAAGGTCTCCACCATGACTAATTTTGTCTTCTTTTAATTTATGTTTTCTTTGCTCCACAAAGTCTTTTGTGTTTCATGTTCTCACTATTTTTCTGTTCAAATTATGGTTTGTGTCCCTTAAGAGTTCTATTTGGTGTGTATGTATTCTGTTGATTCTGACTAAACTTCCTCCTTTTTACTTTTTGGCCCCCTCAGATTGGTTATTATTTTTTAGTGATTTGTTGAGGCTCAGAGCATCTAATTAATGGCAGTCCCATGGATTGTGACAAGACAAAGTGGTCTTTTTCTCTTTGAGCTCATTGTGTAGAAGAAGCAAAGAAGCTGCTGGTCCTTTGTTGAAGCAAATGATGGAAACCACTCTGTTCCCACTTTCTTTATACTCTTCCAGGCTTAAGGGCAGGAATGACTCAGCAGCTTTACGGTCTCTAAGGGTTGATATATCATATTTGGGTGAAGCCAAGTTTGACCTTTCTCTTGGGGTACAGTTATCTGTGAGCCAGCACTGTTCCAGAATTTTCTACTTTAAGATGCTTGCTTTTAACTCTAATGTATGTTTCTAGATATTTCCACAACCTGAGGGGGGAAGAGGGCTCTTTACCAGTTTTCTGTTTCATAGTGACTTTGATCCAGCAGCTTGTAATCCCTAGTGATGGGTGTAGGATGACCAAATACCTGAAAGTAACTTGTTTCTCTCCCTGTTGCTAGCATACAAAGGATTGAATTATCTGTAAATGAGAAAGTAATGAGATGCAACCCTCTCTTGGTGCCAAATTCCACTTTTGGTGATCAAGAACATCCTGTTGAAGCAATGAAGTATGAGAACCAGCTTCAACAAGTTTTCCAAACCTATACAGAAGAAGCCACTTGCTGTCCTTACTTTGACTTGCTTAATTAACATAGTAAAATTCATACCCAGGGGTAGAGTTATCCACCTATTTTTGATCATGCAATATATGTGCAAACGTGATTTCCTGAACATACTAGTCATACAATTATATAACTAGCTTTGTATGTTCATCCATATGCATAAAAGCTAATACATAATCAAAGCAAATGCTAAGTGGTAACTTAGGTATTTAAGCAAGAGTAAAACTGCAGCATGGGGAGTTGGATCTGAGTTGCTTTGGACTGACCTTGGCTCCTGTCTGTAGACATAATAAATGTAAGTTTTGCCTAACTCTTGTGTTAAAAATTTTCTCTGGTTATCCCCAAAGGCCCAGCTTTGGGGCCTAACACTAGCACCCACTTGAAACAGGAAAAGTAGAGACTTTAAAGTTGGAAATGAACACTTGACCATACTCATATATACCTTAGAGGTATGCCCCAGGTTCATCCCTCCCCCTACATTCTCCCATCACCAACACCCTGCACCGGTGATATGAACATATCCAAGTGTTCATGAGGCATTGCTTTGGTGGGTGGAAACCTACACAATAACTGAAAAAATGTTGAGCTCCCATCCTGGGGAGTCCTACTACATTCTCCAATAGAATGTCAAGAATTCCCCGAGCACATGGGCAGTGCCTAGTGAAGGAAGCCAATCTTTTCACCAGGCCCTGGACATTGATTACTGTACTTATGAACCTTTTCTTGTAATATTAAAACTTAGCCTAGTATTATATACTGCCTAAGAGTTACCTCCTGAAAGCCTCCTTGTTTCTCAAATATGGCCTCTCTCTAAGCCAAACTCAGCATGTAGATTCACTACCTTCCCCCCAGCGTGGGACATGACTCCCAGGGATGAACCTCCTTGGCACTGAGGGATTATTACCAAGTGCCAACTATCAATGCTTCTGGAAAAAGAACTTGACCAAAAGGGAGGGATATTAAACACAAATGAGTTTTTTTGGCTAACAGATTTCAAAGTGAGTCCAGAGGTCATTCCAGAGGTTACACTTATGCACATCTCAGCAGGATCTCATTGACTGTCACAATAAACAGTGCCTCAAACAGTGGGGCTCCTGAGAGCTCTAGAGACATCTAGACACTATAAGCAGGGCAGACAACTTCAGGAATTTGGCACCCTGTCAGTGGGCCTTACTTTGGAATTTATGCTTCCCAGTGTAACAGAATTAGACTCATTTATAGTTTCCCTACACATGGCTCCTCTTCCTCTTCTATTTAAACCTATAATTAGCACTATACTTGTTAAATGTATGTCTCAGAGACTTAAATCTTTTGTCCCTTCATGTGCTGATTGAGCCCTGAATCTCAGCAGAGTTGCAACACCTACTACTCCAGCTCACTGGACTTATCCAGGACAACTTACAAGGAGATGATGATGAACAATGGCCATCCCAAGAAACAGAGAGTGTCTGCAACTGCAAGCAAGACAGTTCTATCCGTCTGCCCCATGGGATCTAAGGCCCCTCTCAATTAGAAACAGAGTGGGCATCACCATCCCCAAATCCTCAAGATTAGGGAATGAACAATGGACTAAAGTAGACTTATTATTATTCTATTATAAACTTATTATTATTCTTGCAATAGAAGAACTTTTATCATTGTTATAAAGGCAGTGGGCCACAAGAGGTTCTGAGGGGAGGGAAAGGAAAGAATAGGTGTAACATGGGGGCATTTTCGGGACATTGGAATTGTCATGCATGACATTGTAATGACGGATACAGACCATTATATATTTTGTCATAACCTATAAAATTGTGCAGGGCAGAGTGCAAACTATAATGTAAACTATAGTCCACAGTTGATAGCAATGCTTCGATATGTGTTCATCAATTGTAACAAATGTACCACACTAATGAAAAATGTTGTTAATGTGGGAAAGTGTATGTTGGGGGAGAGGGTTGGGTATATGGAAATTCCCTGTATTTTTGATGTAACATTTATATAATCTAAGGCTTCTTTAAAAATAAAAATAAAAATAAAAATAAAATTAAAGTTAGAAATGAAGGGGAAGTATCTATTCCAGGTATACATGTTCTCATAATCTTCTCTTTCTTTTTTCCATAATTGAACACTTTGATAAAGCCATTCAAAATTTTGATTCTAAAGTTCAATTTGTTTTCAATTTGCCTTTAGTAGCTGGCCTAACTTAACAATACACCTTAAAAATATTCTTAGCTAGGGGGGTGGATGTGGCTCAAATGTTTGGGTGTCCGTCTCCCATATGGAGGTACCTGGGTTTGATCCTCGGGACCTCCTGGTGAAAATAAAAAGAAAAATATAGAAGGTGCATGGGCCACCAGTCCCTGTGAGTGGGTGCGCTGCCAGGCCCCACAAGTGGGTGAGCCCCCAGTCCCCGCAAGCGGAGGCACTGTCAGGCCCTACTGAGCCATGCAGAAAGATGATGATGTAACAAGAGAGTGACACAAGGGAGAAATAAGACGAGACGCGCCCAGAAAAAAAAAAACAAAAAAAACAGAAACTAAGGTGGCGCTGGTGGTAGGACGCCTCTCTCCCACATCAGAGGTTCCCAGGATCAAATCCCATTGAAGACAGGAGGAGAAGGATGAGAAGAGAGGGCAAGAAACAGACACAGAGAATTGCCCAGTGAATGGACACAAAAACAGCAAAAACGGTGAGGGTGTGTGTGTGTGTAAAAATGGATAAAAGTAAATAAATAAAAAAATCTTAAAAAAAAACATTCTTTGCTTAAAAAATACCTTTAAAAATTGATCCAAAGTGAAGAAAGGCATTACTGGCTACTTTTAAGAATCAGGGTATTAATTTTCAATCTCATCTATTGCAAGGTAAAGTTATTTGCTGCTAACTCCATCTTCTCTGATGTCAATCCATCATTCTTTCAAACTAATATGAAAGTAAACAGGGTGTTCAAAACCCAATGAATTTCTTTGGAAGATTTTTAAACAGAAAATTGTTTTTTCAATTCTAAGTGTGAACATATGAAAGATTTTTGCATATAACGGTACCACAGTATTTGGAGCAAAAATAAATCATATGATTTTTACAACAAATGTCCATTTTTTTTAAAAAAAAAACTCTCTTCATTGCATAAATTTCTTTTGAAAAGTAGTTACATTCTCATTCATTGTTAAACATCACCTGAAATTTAAAGGATTAGATTAAATGTGTTGATTTTTTCCCTAAATTATCTACAAGCTATCCCACTATTGAGTGTTACTTTTAACTGCAGAATTAGTAATAAAGTTCACAATGCTTATCTTTTCTAAAAGAAAAATATCTAATGGATTTTTAGTTTGTTATCTTTTTAGAATACTCTGCTAGGAGATGATGTGGGAACATTTTATGATACAAAATATTTCAGTGGTTATGTCCATCTCATTTTATCATTCTAAAGCGAATTCAAAATGAAATAAATGAGCCTAATTTTGTATTTAGTTGTGTGCACAATCACACAATTAAATAGACAATGACTTGAAAACATAATTTACTAAATGTCCCTAGTAGTATATATTCTAAAACATCAAAAAATTAGTATTTTCAGTAATCATACAGTTGATGATAGTGTTGGTATTTTAATTCTGAGATGCGTCTAGCTTTGTGGGATAAAGAAAATGAGTAATTATGCCAGTGTTATCTAGAATTAGGATTTTGATGTGGTGGAAAGAAGATAAAGATTTAAGATTAATAAATTTAAGTGAAAACCATGTATTTCTGCATTTGAATTGAATTGAAAGTACTGGTATGAGTGTATGACAAGTATTTCTATCTATCTATCTATCTATCTATCTATCTATCTATCTATCTATCTATCATCTATCTATCCATCATCTCTCTATCCATCCACACATACACACACACATTTACTAGTTCTAGCCACTGAACACTGAAAAGACCTAGGACGTTTCTGCTTCTTTTTTAGTACCATTCTTCACACCCCTCTGTCAACGCCCATCTTTGTATGTGTCACACTTTATTTACATCTCTGTTCAAATGTCACTCCTTAGAGAGGTCTTCACTGATCACCCCTACTAAAATAGCATCCCTACTGCTTTCTATCCTTCATCCTGCTTTAATCCATAGCATGTACTCCTAGTGGAGACTATATTATCCAAACATTTGTTTACAAGTTTATTTTCTGCTCCTTCTGTTGGAAGGTAAACTCCATGAGGGCAGGGACTTTCAGTTTCTTATTCACTCTTCATTCCCAAGGTCTGGAAGAATGTCTAGGACATACGTAATAGTTGCTAAATGAGTACACAAACAAAAACTAGTTAAACATATAAAAAAGAGTTAATTATATTAAAAACCCAACAAAATGGTAAGATAGCTAGCATTAAACAAAACAAACATACAAGATCTATATAAAGGAAACATTAACAAGCTACTAAATAGAAGCACTAAAATTATATAACTAAAAAGGAATTTTTCAATACTTTCTAGAAAGATTCAATATGTTGTAGGTATAAATTGTTTCTAAAATTATCTGTACATTTAATGGCATACAAATGATTTCTTGGCAACTAGACAAGTTGATTTAAAAGGTTTTGTGGAATAATAAATATACATGAATATCAACAGAAATTCTTAAGTAGGAAAGTCATGGGGAGATTTGTGCCCTGCTAGATGCCAGAGCATATTATAATGCTACAGTAATTAAAACTCTTAGGCATTGAATATGAATATAAACGTAGATCAATGGAACAGAACAAGTATCCCAAAACGGGTCAAAATATAACTGATCCATAATAAATGCATATTGATTGGGAAATGTGATTTATTCAGTGACAGAGATTGGGACAAAGAGAAAAATATATTTAAAAATTATTAATTCCCTCCCTCCTTTTTTTCAACAAAATATATTTCAGATAGATCAGAGACTTAAATAAAAAGTTAAAACAAACTACTGGCAGAAAATATGAGGGATTTTCTAAAATCTTAGAGTGAGGAAGTTCTTTATAAATGTGACAAGTAACTTAAAGGTCTAAATAATTTAATAAATTTGTGTAAAAATATGCATGTGAAAAATGCCCTAAAACCAAAAGAACTAATAAACTGTGAAAAATAATTTGTAAATACATGTTATAGGAGGGCTATGTTCTAATATGTAAAAGGAATTCCACAAATTAATGATAAAGTTACCAGCAACCCAATAGAACAAAGAATTCAATGAAAGATTATCCAAATAGCTCTTAAAAGATTTTTAAAAATTTAATCTCATTCATAAGAATAGATGTACTTTAAACCTATTATGAGATACCACATATAACGTTTCATACATCATGATGTTGGTGAGAGTGTAGGGAAACAGACACTCTCAAAGGTTGTTTTTGTAAGTGTATAAATTGTTATAACTTCTGTGTTGGGGATTTGGCTGTTTGTTATATCTTTAAAATGCATATAACTTTTAACCCAGAAATCTCACTTCTAAAAGTTTATTCTACAAAAATACTCACATATATGATTACACATTGTATTAGTCAGTGTTCTCCAGACAAACAGAACTGACAGGATATACATACATATACATATATGTAAATATTAAGAGCTACTAAGAGATTTATTATAGGAATTGGCTTATGTGACCGTGAAGATTGTGAAGTCTGAATTCTGTAGGGAAGGCTGCAAGTTGGGATTCCAATGAAGATTTTGATGAATTCTCTAGGAGAAGGTGGCTGGCTGTAGTAGAATATGTTTCTTTCTGACTGCTGAAATCATAAATTCTCCCTTTAAGGCCTTCCACTCATTGGCTGAGACATCTATCATTGCTGGAGGCAATTTCCTTTGTTGATTGTAGATGAAATCAGTTAGTCATAGATGCAATCAACAGACTAATGATTTAAATCCACAAAATACCCTTGTAGCAAAAATCGGGCCAGTGCTTGCTTGACCAAATAAAAGGGCACCATAACCCAGCTGAGTTGACATGTGAATTTAACTTTCACTCATATGTAAGAATATTCACTATAGTATTTGTTGCAATAACAAAGTATTGGAATAAACCTAAACATCCATTAATCAAGAAGTGGTTAAATAAATTATAGTATATTTATATAATGGAATATTATGCAGTCTTAAAATAATGTATTTTGATGTGAAATTATCTGCATGATATATTATTATGTGAAAAAAGAACATCTAGAGTAAAAGTGTATAATATACATGCATGCATGTGTCTTGAGTAAATTTATATATTTGCCTGTATATTGCATAAAATCTCCTTGGAACAATACATAAGAAACTGTCAAAAGTCATTACCTCCAGGGAGGGTGTCTAAGTCTGCCAAAGGGCTGCCAAAGCAAAGTACCAGAAATCTGTCGGCTTTTATAAAGGGTACTTATTTGGGGTAAAAGCTTATAGTTACAAGGTCATGGAAAGTCCAACTCAAGGCACCAGAGAGGTGCTTTCTCACCAAAGTCAGCTGCCACATGTTGAAGCAAGATGGTGGGTAATCTCTGCCTGGTTTCTCCTACTCCTCCAGGCTTCTTCTTTCAGGCCCAGCTGCTCTGCTCTCTTCCTGATTTCATCTGGCATGGGGCTTGTCTCTTAGGGCTTCCTATATCAGTCTCGGCTGTTCTGCTATCTTCCCAAATTCAGCTGTAAGTGATCAGGCAAATGGCTCATCTCTCCCTGGGGACTCAGCTGTTTGAGCCTTCTCCTTTTTGTCGCTTGGCAGGATAAAAAACGACAGAGCTGTTTTTTCTTGTGTATCTGTCTCTCTGTGTGAGTCCATTTACACAGAGGGCCAGGACTCAACCTGAGTCATGGCTTACTGACATAGTTGAATCAAAAGCCCTAATCTTAACAGGTAATCTAATCAAAGGCCCCTCAACTGAATTTAATGCAATCAAAGGGTATCACACCTGGAGGAATAGATTAATTTACAAACAACCTTTCTCTTTTTGGGAGTCATAAAATAATAAACTGCCACAGACGCGAACTAGGTGATTGAGGAAAAGAGATGGGAAGTCAGCTTACTTTTCGCTATATTCCCATTTATACTTTTTGAACTTTGTATCATATGATGTTACACCTTGTGAAAATAAAATAATTTCAGAATCAACCCTGTAATAAAAAATATTAAGCTGAAAATTTGACTTCCTGTTGGCTTAGTATAAGAAGGTTCAATACAATTTGGTGTGACAGTTAACTTGAATATTAAAATAAACTTGAATACAGGTGAGTGCCAGTTTAGGAGAATATATGCTTGTATTCATGAAAAAGAAGATTATTTATTTTATTAAAGAATTCATCACAGGATTCTTTTAAATAGAAAGCTTTCAATATGATTCATTTGAGAGACATTTTCAGGAGTGTTATTGGATAAAGAGAATTATACCTGAACATTGTATTAATTTAGCAGTTTAATATTGTCAAAGTAATATAACAAGATTTTCATGTGGAACGATTTTTCATTCTTCGACATTTTAGTCTTCTTTGAGTTACATAGATTATCTTTTTAACAGTGAATTCACACTTACATTTGAATAGAATTTAAAATGGAATGAACAGAAATATTCTTAATGCAGTAGCCATAAAAAGACAGTTGTATGTATTACTCACAGATATTGCACAGTTTCCATGATAATCTAATGACTATATGCTCCCTCTGAGGTTTAAAAGAACAGTGTGAATAGCCACCTTTCTGGTTTAAGTATAGACATGTTTAGAGGTAGAGGATGTTTTGGACAGTTCTCAAGATCCCATTCTGCCTTCTGATTAGTATAGCAATAGTCAAAAGAATAAGAATGTTACACATTTATAAAAATTGGTATATGATTTTGAATTGTTATACAGATGGATACTAATATGTTTTGTCTATTGGAATGATTTGTTTTTAAAAGTAAATATAGGACTGTACTAGATGCTAATAAAAATTCTCTGATTTCTAAACATGAACTATTAATTGCTGATTTTCTGCGAGAGTTCTTTAAAACCTAGAATATACAATGATATTTCAATAAACTAGAGAGATGTCTATGTTATTTAGGGCTGGTATTATGTTAAGTCAGAACAAGCCAACATTTTTCACTTAGGATGCATTCACTGAGGATGTGGTTTTGATGATGCTCTTTGTGTAGTTATGTGACGTTTAGGGGAGCTACCCATAGAAACATTCAGCCGTAACTAAATCAAGGGTGCTATTCTTAAGGATAGGATAACTCTTGCCCACAAGGCGACTGAAGTTGTTGAGTGATGACACGTAAATACATGACCCATCTTTCTCCCAACCCTGTTGGCCCCACCTCACACTTTAAACAAGTCCATTTGTATATACCATTGTAGAAAGCTGGATTAACTGTTTTGACAGTAGACATAAATTTTCACTTAACTCAATTAGCTAGCAAAGGCTGCGTGAATTCTGCTGCAACTCCCAGACTTAGAAAGGAAATATGAAGTGCAAGTGAGATCACAAATTACTGATGCTTTTAGTGTATGTTTACTCTAACTTGGACTTTCTAATGACACATTCCTTCTTTTTTGAAGAGTGGAAAATTAGTTATCCTTCCCCAAAGCATGCGCAATCATCCTAAAATGTCAAGAACTCAGCTAGAAAGATAGAAAAAAAAAAAATCAAGTTTCATTAAATGAGAGCACCACCGGTACGTTATTATATTAATTTTAAATTTAATTTGTAAATAAATTATATTTGCTACATGTTACTGCCACACTTGAACTAAGCATTAACCATGTTTTTTTTGGGGGGTTGGGTATATAGTCTGTCATGTAAGAATAGACAACATTTTTTAGCATTCTACATATGAAAATAATTTATAAGGTCAAACACTACAAAATGTTGTGTCTGACCATTGCTGCAGCATAGACAGGGCCCTCGCTAACATGCCAAGGTACAACAATTACTCTTTGTTGCTGTACTCTAATTTCTGATGTGTCCCTTTAGCCACAAGAAATAGAGAAGCAATATTTTTAAGACAATTATTTGCCATAAATTAGGTAGTGACCATTTGTTCCTACGAAAGTAATATTTTTTCCATCTGCTAGTGAACAGCTTATGAATACAAACAGCAGATTTCCCAAATGCCCATTTAAAAGTTTCAATACAGTATTTGTTATATCATTTTACTTCATCTATAGAGATTGCTATCTGAAACTGCCTGATGCCTTTAAGGTGAAAAAAAAAAAAAAAGACCAACTGGAACTACCCACCCCATCAGCACATTGTGTGTGTATGTGCGTGTGCATGTGTGTGCATGTGATTTTTCTTCTTTGCTGTGTCTTTTTAATTTCTGACATGCCTTGGTTTCTTGACCCCCTGGAAGTCATAGGCCGCTCACTAGCATTCCTGTCTTTTTGGACCAGTGTAGGCCTCCAGCTTCTCTATGTACACATCTGATCACTATTGGTTTTATATTGGGTTTGTCTTTATCTCCCTCTCTCCTACCAATATGGACCTCTTTGATTGCTCGAGGACAACCAATTCTGGCTGTAGACTAAGCCATACACCCTGAGGGTCTGCCATAACTCAGTCCTGACTAGCAAAGTGTGACAGTTAACACTATCTATATTTTGGGGGGCTGAGCAAAATTTAAATTGTGAAAATTCAAAAGCATCCTCTCTGCAAAAATAGGAAAACACTAGCCGTCCCAGGAATCTCTATGATTGAGCAAATGGTCTTGGGAAGAGACTTGTCCTTTCTTGCTAGATTTGTGGCTGATTTTGTGATTTTGCAAACTTTTACAAACATTTTAGAGACTCAATCTTGCATCATGACAACTGGGGCCATAATGGAAATGGAAATGAGGCAGGCAGGCAAATAGCTGGTACAACCTTACTGAGTCCCTGCTATAGGACCCTGTGCTCTTACAGGCATAATCTAATCCTTATAACCATCTCCAGATGCCTCTTTGAACTCATTTTTGCCAATAAGGAAACTCTATAGAGTTATTGTGACATATCTACAGTCATCTAGTTATTAAAAGAGCTCGGAATCTGATTTTCCAGACACATCCGGATTTTTCTCCAAATATTCTCTCCATTAAAGCTTACTCTGATGATGCAAAAACAAACATAAATAAAACAAGCAACAACGACAAAACTAATTAAAAATACTGAAAAGTTCCTAAGATATGAATAACTCAGCAAAACTAAGGCGAAACTTACTTTTTGAGGAAGGCTACTCCAAGGATGCACCTGTCAAATAACTATTTGATACTATGCTTAATCCACTGTCTGAGAAAGCATATTATACATTTTCCTGTATTTCAAGGTAACAGGCTATTTTTCAAATAATTCTTTCTTGTGTCAAGTTCCTGGCAAGGAGCTACCTTCAACTGCTGCATTACAGTCAAGGACTAGCAGTTGTAGTAGGGTTTTTTGTTTTGTTTTGTTTTTAACATCCTGACTCTCTATTTTGCTAAATCTGGCCTCACTCCTTCAAGGCAGTGAGGCTAAACTCGCTAACTCTTAAGGTAATGACATTCCATTAGACACTGTCAGCCTTCAGCTGGCAAAGCAACACTTTGGGGTTGAATTGTCTGATTTTGGCCCACTTGAGACTCAATAAAGTTGATTTTCCTAATCATAACAAGATTATACTTTAAGAAGAAAAAAATCCTTTGACCTGGGCTAATTTGGTACATTGAATCCTGTAATGCTTTTCTTAAGGAAGATAGAAAAGCTTAGCCCTTTCCTCTGCTTCTTTACCATCAGCTGTGTTTGAAGTCGATTTTGTTGTTTTTACTGAGGTTCCACCTTCAGAGAGCAGCTTTCATCACCAGCCTGGAGTCCTCGTTCAGCATTTTTAGAGCAGTCAGGGGTGAGGCCTTGCCGCTCCCGCGGCCCCACTAATAAACAGAGATCTGGCTCTGCAGTCCCTGGCCGCAGCTCCCAGTGCAGCCACCCATCACAGCGCAACAGTAAATCAGCCCTGCGTGTTTTCCTAATTTTTGGTTTGGTCTGACTTAATCCATCTAATAGGAAAAACATCTGGTCTCGTTTTACTTTTAATCTGCTCTTTACATCAGGAAACTTATCGCCCTGGGACCAGGTAGTAACAAGAGGTGGCTTCTTGTACCTGGGTATACCTCTGCGTGGTCCAATGCCTAATAAGGGCCTGCTTTCCATTTATGCTTTCCAGTCCTTTATAGGCGTTCATTAACAATGAAGCATTGACATCACAATCAGCTTGGGGTTGTAAATTCCCCGATTAGTGCAAAGCCTGTGTTGTGACACATTCTGGGTCAAGGGGAGCTGAGCACATAATCGGGTGGTGGGGGGAGGGGTTTAAAGTTAATTTTCAGTGATAAATTTGTAAAGATCCTGGGTGTTTAATAGCCTTTCTGTTAATGATAAATATCCTTGAACATTGCATTTGAATTGAGTTTTATCTTTATATGGTTGCGTTAAGGCCTACAATGTATTATTATTTTAAAAATATATTACTAGTCTGGAAACATCTTAGAGGAAAGCAATAAAATAATGTCATATGAAGTCAGTTTGGTTTCTGTTCATATAAAGCATATAAGATAGTACCGCCTATTTAGTTCTTGTGAAAGGGCCGTTTTTAACCCTTTGACTACAGTTAGAAGCAGTGTGGGTTTTAGAAAGCACATGCAAAGGGACCTGGGGTCATTTGGTTTCCCAAACAGCCTTTCCCCCTTACTTTGTTTCCTTCTTGGCATTCATCTCTGATTATGTTTCCACTTACTGCCAGCTCTCTTCCCTCCTGAACCACCACCTTCCAGAGCTCACTCTCACTCTTTCCCTCTTCTTTATTTTTGAGAGAAATTTTGATATAATGTGAAGATGGGTATTTCTGACTGAGCTGAGGTCAATTGTTGCAAAGATGCCGAGCTCTCCCTTGGCTTTCTGTTCCTCTGAATTGGTTAGAAAATCAAGGACATCATGAGGCAACAGGGGACCACATAGGAATTAACTTCAAATAGCCCCGAGCCTAAAAGCTCTTCCCAAATCTACAGTATGTTAGGGGACTTTCACTCCCCAAAGTAATGTACTGTTTATGCACTCCTGCCTCTGAGTTCCTTTTACTGGGGCCTGAGAAGGAGCCCATAAGTAACATTACTTCGGCAAGCAGGAATTAATTATTGAAATCAATTATTGCGTCTTTCCGATGACTGCAGTCAGTCCTCAGTGAGTTGACATTAAAAAAAAGAAAAAGAAAAAGAAACTTGTCTCAATGGCTGTCTCTGTGAAAAGAGATTGAAATAAATAAAAAAGAAAAGGGACTTTCGACTTGATTCCATTCTATCTCTAAGGATTTCTCAAAAAGTTTACTAGTTGGGAGTTAAAAAAAAAAAAGATTAAAAAAAAAAGAAAAGAAATGAAAGAAAAATAAAGTAAAAAAAAAAAAAAGATTTTAACTCTTTTCTTCCATACAATGTAGAAAGTTGGTTTGAATTTCTGATATGGATAAATATTAAAACTGATTTAAAAGTATATTTGACTTATCAGTGACTCCAACCTTGGCAGTCTTAGTGCTGTCTGATTGCTATCCCATTATCACTTGAATATGCTGTCTTTATTCCTTGCCTCCTAATCTTTGCGAGAGTATCCTCTCCCATTCTCATTTTTCTTTTGGAAACATTAAGAATTTACTTGGTATGTACACTCTAATAGGCAAGGAAGAAAGGCTGACATATAAGTATACTACCATTAACAACCTTTTTAATATATAGGAATAATATGGGTAAACATTCAAAAGGAATATTTCCTGAAGTTCTTTGGCAAAAATGGGTCACCTTATGAATAAGAACAGCTATGTGAATATACTTCCCTGAATTTCAAGTTGGGCCATCAACTGTTCTTTGATTATGAAACCAGTTCACCATCTATGAGTAAATGATCTCATAAAACTGTGACAGCTTTTCTAATTGGAGATAGTATGATTCTTAGAAAAGAAAAGAGCATAGAGTCCAAGGCCAAAGTATACACTTATTCTGGGGTGCAAATCTGCCACTGAATGGCAGACAAAATTTGAGTCATCCAACAAGCTTGAGGCTCTACTGATACCTGAAACTGTAAGATAAATGGAGTGCTTTTGAGGAAAATATTAAGATAAAGGAAGACATTTTCCCTGAAACTCAGAAAGATTCTCCTGTGAGGAATAAGAGAGATAGAGGGTAGTGATGAGAGCAGAGAAGTCAGTAAGCTCCTGAAAAAAGGGTCCTACAGCCTGGACAATTAGAATGTCTGCAAGGAGGGGATAGCTACAGGATGCATGGAAGCAGCCTCACAGAGGTGCCCCTGCAAGGCCCTCCAGGATAGCCACTGGCCCACAGAACCTTGTGGACAGGAATAAAGGAAAGGCCAACAACCAACTGCGTGCCTGACAGGCATCACTCTGTTCCCTGCCTTCCTACTCACAATGTCTTTTCAAAACACCCTGATCCTATGTAACTCCTCCAACCCCAATTAGTGAGATTAAAGTTTTTTGCTACTTGGAAGAATAAAACAGTAGGGCTCAAAATAGAAATGAAATAATGCATATTTCTTTCACTCTGAATTTCTGGACTGTGATTTCTACTTGCTACACATTCCATCCTTCAGTCACAGCCATTCAAATCATCCCAAAACCTCTGCAGTTCTAGACTGGCCTATGGCTTGTCCTCTTTCTGCCGTCCTCAGTGTATCACCTACTTTTGGAGCTTACTATTAGCAGAGACTGATACCTGAAAATTATTGCTATGTAATCTGGATTCTTAATAGGAATTTCAGGAAGCTCATTTCGGGGCAGCATATATGAATTGGAGAAATAAATATTCTTTCTTTTGGGTCAAGAAGAGTCATGAGTCATTTAATGTTGCCATCCCTCCCCTTCTATGGTTCTCTCTAGAGTCAACGACAATGATAAGGGAAGGATCTCTATCTCTTGCCTTAGAACTGATTGATACTAGGATGTCTGATTTTACCATTCTTTTCTCTCCTACTTTACAGTTACTGAATGGATGTCTCTTCTCCTACTTTTTCTTTTAGGCCTCAATTATTATTCATATAGTCCAATGAATGGACATAACAAATATTTAATAATTTCCACTGTATATAGTACTGCTCAAAGCTTTGCCTGGAGAAAATATTATAATCTAGAAGTGATAGATATAATAATAGAAAATAGTAAAAAGAGGGGAAGAGAAGCTGAGTGAAGGGCAATGTTGAGTTCTCTGCAAGGGTGGATATTGGAAATAATGCTCAGCAAAGTCACTGCTGGAACATTGGTATAAGGGGATGGTATAAAGGTAAGATCTCACATGCTACAATTTCCAAAACTGAAATTTTTAATTCTGATGTATGAAATTATCCAACCATTTGCCATGATTTCGTTTCGTTAGAACCAACACTTATCCAATACTTCCTATTAACAAAACAGAAACAAAACTGCAGCTAAGATTTGCTTTATTAAGGAAGGGCCTCAGAAATATGCTTTTTCTTATGTTTTTTCTTGTTTACTTCATATCTTGCTCAGGTTCCCTAGAAGCAAAACCTAAGACAAGGATTTGGTTTGATTGTTGTTTAGTTAGTGAATGCTCTTGGAGTAAAATGTAGGGAGGGAAGCAGGATATGATAGAGAAGGGAGCTAAGCAAGGATGTGGATCTCAGCCTGATTCTCCAGGGAGCTCTAGAGCATAAATTGTATCACATATTTTGCTCCACATTGATGCTATGAGTTCACCTTTGGTACCCCATGTGAGCTGGTCATTAACTGTGGGTTGCTAGCTCCACCACCACCTCCACCAGTGAATTGGTGTGTGTGTGTGTGTGTGTGTGTGTGTGTGAGTGTGTGATAACCCAGATTTCCCAGATGGCTATCAGGATCTGGGCAGGACACCAAAAGCCTTCACTTAAGTTAGGATTCTCCATTTTAACATCTTGCATTTCATATTCTGATACTTTTTTAGTGTTAACTCATGTAGTTGCTCAAGTTTTGATAAGGGTTGGATTTTTGGAGTGTTCTTAATCAATATAAATTTTAATGAATTTTTATATTGTCATTTATAGCAAGGAATGCTAAAAAGAAGTTAAATGTCTACAATTTGAGGATTGTGCCCAGAAAATATTAACAGAATCTGTGTTACTGAAAAAAAATTATTTAATTTTCTTTCACATGAACTTTGTTAGAGAGCAAAGCAATAATCATAATAAACAAGATGATAGGGAGAGTAAGTGGGGGAAAGTAGAATTGGTATTTAGAAGAACAAAAGCAAGAATGATATATTATAAGTTCACTATTTGGAATTGCCTTTTCACATTTTGAGATTAGTACCAAGATTTCAAAATAGCTTGGAAGCTTTAAATTTCTTAGGAAGATCCTCAATGAGTTCTAAACAGCAGGTATTGAAAACAAGCATTTTGCTGAAATGAGTGGTTGTTTATTGTTTCTTATAAGAACAAGCAAGAAAATGAATTTCAATCTATTAGTATTAAGAAAGGAGGGGGAAATCTTGATTATAAGAGATCATAAGTCACCCAAAACTCCTTCCTGCCTTAGTTGTTATCCACTGTCCCCTTAATGGGCCACTTAGATATATGAAGGAAGGTACAAAGCTCTCCAGTTTGGAATTGATCGTTTTTCCCTGCCAGCAATGACCAGGTAAGTGTCTCTGTGCACCAGATAACATTACTAAGGTTTTGAAACTTTTGTAAATTTGCAGTAGGATTCATTCCACATTGTGAGAGCTAATGCTTCCTTACTGGCTGACTAAGAACCATTTGAAGAGCTTGAAACTTGTTATTTTCACATTGGTACTGTACATATGTCTCCAGAGTGTGGGAGCTTCATAAACAACACATTTTGATCTGAGCAGATGTACTGCATCTCTAGAGGTTAGGAAGTTCATTATTACAGACAGCCCACCTAACATTCATTTGGTGAGACTCCATTAGGTATATTAAAATATGATGCAAGATGTCTGAATGAAAAGTTTATTTGGTGATCAGTGGGATATTCACATTTCCTCCTGACTAGGGAAAGTTTAGTTTCAATGGCAGTGGCCACATTCAAGTGATATATATTTGTAATATTGACTACTCTGTGGATGCTACTGATGGCTTTTACTGGTTCCTAAAATAAATGTCTTCTAGCAGCACTCAATAGACATGATCTTATCCATTTTTATATTCCAGAGAGGGACTAATGTTATTGTCCTTGTAGGGTAAAAAGGAAATATAGAGGCAGAAAAGGGGTTGCTGCCTATTCTTTTGATCCAGGTTCAATCCATGTTTCACCTACATAATCACTCTGCTGTAGCAGAGATGATTCTGTTCTTCCAGGAAAAAAATCCACTTTAGGATCAGCTGGACAGCAAAGTGGCATCAATTAAAGCAAAGGGCTTAAGGAGGAAATTATGAAATATATTAAATTTCTCTCAAATGAAATATGACTTCTAGGATGGCGATCAATTTTTAGTTGAGAGGTAGCGAATGGGGGTTAAATCATGAATTCACACTTTCCCTTGTGATCATCAAATCAGCACTCTTAAATTACCTTCTTTAAAGGCTCAAAGTCACTTGTTGTTTTATGCTTCTCCCATGGCCCTGGTGTGAGCCATTTGTAGAGTAGCAAGCTGCCAGATCAATAAGCGTGCTTAGCTGCTTGCCATTAAAATTGATCTGTACTATCCTTCCGATTGACGTCATATCCAGCTGTAAATATCAGCAAATAAGCTGTCAACTCATTTTCATTATGAGTGTTTTTCATTTCAAAGGATGGACTTCAGTTGGATAGCATGTTAGGATTTTTCTTCATTATTTCCGACATTTCCCCAATAGCATCAAGAGCATCTTTAAAGGAAAATCATGATTGGCCAGTAACTCTTAAAAAGGAGAAGAACCAACGACAACAACAATAAACAAAGAAAAAAGAACCACAACAAAAAAGAAAGATCTTTGCAAGCCAGAATAGCAGAAATTTCTATGAAAGTCTAAAGTAGTAAGCCTTAGATATTCTCCTTCACAGGCCAAGGAGCTACTTCTGAACTTCTGAATTTACATAAAGAAAATTCATGGCACATTCTTGGACACATTTTCAACAGAGTTTTCTATTGGGACTTCATAGGAGCACTTATTTGTTCATTTGATAGTCAACCATAATTTCTCCTTGAGAAAAAATCTGGTATTGTCTGCAAGTCACCTTTGGAATTACTGTCATGTGGTGGTAAGATTACCTACCTGGATGGGTATCCAGGTGAAAATCTTGGAAATGTCATACTTATCCTAATAGAATGTCAAATTTACCATGTTAGCTTGGTTTCTAAAGAATATTTCTCCACTCTTATCCAGCAATTCTAGTCCCTTGGCTTTTGTCTGCTATCCAGCTCCCATTGAAGTCTGAGCAGAAAAGTGATAGTTACTGAAGCCCATTTACTCCCCCAGTAACTCTAAATTGTTATAAATATAATAGAAAAATATGTATATATTTAATTTGTCGATAAATAAGCATGCATGTATATTGAGGTATTAAGATGCACACAAAACAGGAGAGAATTTTGGGTTACCAGACATTCTGATTATTATTACATCATATTTGGACTATATTAGTTCAATTTGTCACAGAATTATCATCATTAAATTATTTTTTTACATTAGGAGTCAACATTTTATTGACAAGTATTACATGATAAATTTGTATGAAACTCATAACTGAATTTGTTGCAAAAATATGGAGGTTACAATTCATATTACCACATACATCCTACATGAAATCTTTACTAAAAAATATCTTTTAGAACTCAATGCCAACAAATTTGCTTTCTATGAGAAGCTGGAATCTTCTTTATTGATAATGAAAATTGTATAGCAGATGATATTTCCCTTCAGTTTTGGCTGCCAGGAAGCTCTGAACTAAATTTGAAATGGCACAATAGAAAATTAAATAGGTTATGCTAGCATATGTGTGCTCTGCATATGTATTTTTTATTTTCTATTTTTATCATTTTTACCACTTTACATAACTTCCTTTATACTGTCTTAAATCCATTGTGAAAAGAGCAGGTTACAAGTTATTAAAAACAAGTAAAATATTGTGTATCAGGGTGTCAGTTTATATTATCTTGAAGAGTTGTCAGCTTTCAGTTTACAAGTGAAAACAATGAATTATTCATTTCAAGACAGTCCATATTCTTTTTTACAGAAATGTACATAATTCATAGTACTAATAAGACCTATACTTTTGTGGATGCCTACTTAGTAATAGATGTGAGAAGCTTTATTTAATCTATGCTAATCTTCAAAACCACTTTGTAAATAGAGAAGTGTCCCCATTTTTCTGAGGATCAGAGAATTTGAGTAACTTTTCCAAGGTTACCTATTTGATAGGCAGTAGAGCCACTTCAGGCTCTTCACATAAAGTAGAGAAATAAACTCTGTGGAGTATTGGTTGTAGAGTTGGAGTACTTTAAATTATAGTAATGATAAGTTCCATGTTTTTTGTTTTTTGTTTTTTTTTTGTTTGTTTTTTTAAGGTACCAGAGTTGGGGATTGAACCCAGGACCTCATATGTGGGAAGCCAGTGCTCAACCACTGAGCCACTTTGGCTTCCCTGAGTTGTTTTTTTTTCATTTAGTTTTGCTTGTTGTTTGTTTTTGTTTCTTCAAGAGGCACTGGGAACCAAACCCGAGACCTCCCATGTGGGAGACGGGCGCTCAACCACTTGAGCCACATCTGCTTCCAAGTTCCATGTTTTGACTCTCACCCAAACGTGTGCCAGTGCCCGGCAAATAGGAAATACTAAAGAATAGTTGATAAATAACTGAAAGAACAAATGTTTAAATGAATTATGAGTAATAAAATGAATAGCATAAGTTATATGCTTTATAATGAATAAATTATAACTTTATAATGAATACTGTAATAAATAATATAATAATTATATAAGGAAATTTTTGTTTGTTCTAATATTTGTATTATTTGTATTATACAGTATATTCAAAGAGATAAGTACCTACTATTTCACAAACATTTCACAGGTGATCTGTGAGTTAGATGCCTAGGATACTGAGTTCAGAGATAATCATGTAGTAACTAGCTGAAGATGGTGAGTGGTGGCAGTGGGGTTGGAATACATGTCTAAGTCTAGAGTTCATGATCATGTGAAACTATGTAGATAAATGGTCTTTATTTTATTGCTTTCCAAGATTCTAATGAGTGGGTTCAATATTTGGCAGTTTACTTCACTAGCTCTCAAGCTAAACATTAACTTAAAATTGATCATGCCTTCCTACTTGAGCCCCTTCCTTCATTTGGCTCCCAGAACTCCACATTCTTTCAGGTTCCTTTCTACCTCACTGGTCAGTCCTTCTCTGTGTCTTTTGCTGATCCACCTCTTTTCTTCATGGAGCAGAATGTTGATGTGCCCCAGGGATTAGTCTTTGGTCCTCTTAACTTCTCTGCCAACATTCCCTTATCTAGAAGCATGGCATTAAATACCATTTTTATTGCGTTTATTTATATATCCAGCACAGACTCCTTTCCTAACCTCCTGATTCATAAATTCAACTACCTGCTTTACATTTATGCTTGGACACCTCCTAGGCATCTCAAACTCAACATGTCCAAATCTGAACATCGTATCTTTTCTCCTAAACTTGCTCTATCTCACTTTTCTCCAAATTAGTTGAAGACAACTCCATCCTCCCAAGTGTGCAGACTGTAAACCTTGGAGTCATCCTTGACATCTCTTTTTCATATCCCATATCCAATACATTAAGAAATCCTATTGGCACAACCTTCTAAATATATCTAGAATTGGATCAATTCTTATTGCCTCTATTACTTCCACCCTGGTTTGAGCCTTCATTATTTCTTTTCTGAATTATCACAGTAGCTTCCTAACTGGTCTCTTGCTTCTACCCTTACTATTTATAGTCAATATATTAGCAGATTGTGATCCTTCTGAAACATAAGTAACATCACATCAGTTGTCTGCTCAAAACCCTTCAGTGGTTCCCTGTTTCACTCAGGAAAAAAGCCAAAGTCTTGACAATGGACTGTACGAAGGTGCATGAACTGGCTCTTCATTTCCTCCCTGACATTCTTTTTTACTGCTTTCACCATCCTTGCTGTTCCTTGAGTATGCCAGGCAGGTATACATCTTAGGACCTGTCTCTGGCTGCCTCTTCTGCCTGGAATAAGAACATTACAAGTATGACCTTCTCTACCAGGCCTAACCTGATTGCCCTATTTAAAATGCCACCATTTCTCCTAATCCTCCATACCCTGGTCTAGTTTTGTTTTTTTTTTTATCACAGCAATTATCTTTTCTAATACAATACATACTTTACTTTTTTATTATATTTATTTGTGTGTGTGTGTGTGTATGTGTAAACCTTCTAGAATATAAACTCCATAAGGGCCGAGATCTTTATCAGTTTTATTTACTTATATATCCCAACCTCTTAGAACAGTGCACAAGACATAGTAGGTGCACAACAAATAGTTGTTAAATTAATGAACTTAATTCATGTATAAGAAAGTATAATGCCTCTGCAGTTACTACATGTTCATCATCAACTATTTTGGGACAAATCGCTACTGATATTTTGTGACTATTTATGTTACTCTGGGCAGGTCCATATCATACTCTGTGAGTTTAAGGTCAACTTGGAGAAGTCTGTGCTATAATTAGCATGTTCATTTGACTAAATAATTCCCTAAACCTATTAAATCCACATAAAAGTATGCCCTCTTTTAGCCATTTAAGATTTTTGTAAGTCTGTTCACTGGAAATGATCTAGAAAGACCTAATAAAATGTAGCACTGCTTATTACAGATGGTTTCTGCTTACTTTTTAGTAGAAGCAATGCCCGTCTGTAGGCAAGATAGAGCCAGGGTAAACACATTCCTCTTCTAAATATTCATTTTCAATGTCTTGCCTCTGGAATGACAATGTCTAAAAGTGAGGACTCCCTAGAGCATATATTTCTTAGGAATCAGAGTGTTATATACATCTGACTTTAATTTTCACTTTGGCAAGTTTTATCTCAATCCTACCCAATAAATTATAATTGACACATGATCCTTCATTGGTCATTAGGAAACCTGCTGATTATTTTCCTTTTTTGTGCAGGCCCAGAAATTTTAAACACATTTTTAAGAAAAACATCACCCTTACTACAAATTTTCATATTAATAGTATTATAAGCTTTTATCCACTTATATGTATATTCTTCATTGTTGAGTTTGTAAAGTTTGCTTAATTTAAATGTTTTTTCTCCAAACATTACCTTCACTTGTTAACCAACCATCTATGTTGCTCAGTTTATGAAACACTGAAATCCAGTCACTAGAGGGAAACCCATAAAAAAAAAAAAAAATAGGGCAGAAGTCTTTCTTTATAATGGACTTTTCTTTCAGTTTAGTGCATTCATTTTCTTCCCAGCATTCGAGTTTCCTCTTTAACCATGAACGAAAAATAAAATGATTAAATTTGTGATGAGTGTTATTAGGCACCCCATACTACAAATCTATGTCTAGAGCAGAGTGGCAAAATTTTAGTGTTTTCCTGAATTTCATATCCTATTTTTTAAAGAAAATATTTGAATTTAATTTGTTTTTGATTATTAATTTGCTTTCTCAATAACAACAGGTACTCTCTTTTAATGAGTTACTTAATTTTCTCCAGTCTTGATTAACAATTTAGATTGCCTTGGGTTTTCAATCTGTTTTGTGAGTTTAATCCCCCTCCTCCCCAAGTTACACAGTCATTTTCCTAGGTTGATTTGATTCAATCTCAATTAATTAATTTATGATTAATTAATTAATCCCCCCTTGACAACTGCCTTACTAGCATCACAATTCATATTAATGGTGGAGTGCCCCATCTAATTAAAATCAATATGTAGTTCCTAATGACACAGTTTTATCTACTAGAAATACTGAAACACTAGATGAAACTTATTCTGTTTTTAGTCCAATAACCACATGATGAAATACTATCTAATGGTACAATTGCAATAAAAAACTGATTTTGTATCTCGAAATATAATGTGACAAAAACCTTTATATGTCTGTCACTACACATCCTAGTAATAAACATATTGATTAACAACTAACATTGACTAGAAGTTAACAGGACATTGTTCTTTTCAATGAGAGAAGCCATTCGCCCTCTATACATGTCTTCCACTTTAGATTTTAGGAATAATTTGCTACACTTTACCATCATATAAATGCTAACTTTGTTGCAATTATTTGTAAATTTGTAAAATAAAAGCTTCATCTTAAAAGACTTTTCATTGCATTTGTGAATCTGACACTGATCTGAAATAAAATAGGAGTAAGCAACATTTCTTCTGCATCCATCCCTGCTGGTGCAGCACTGATAAAATTTTATAGTGGTATGGTATAAGGATTAAGTAATAGTTCCCTCCCAATTAAAGAACTGCCAGTTTAGTTTACTATGTTATGGCAGGGAAAGCAGAGGGAGCTCATTTGATATTAGCTGAAATTTGGCATGCACTTTTATGTAATGGGAGCTTTGTCCAACTAATGATCATGGATATAATTTTAAAAAGATGTTTCGGATTCTACACATCAAGCTGAAGAGAATTATGCCTTCCAGAGACAACTGAAAGGTCTAAAATATGCACTCAACAGCCCAATTTTCTAAAAACATGTTACTCTATACTTGTTTCTTTGACCTACTTTCCTTGGTCAGACATATGATTTTCCCTTCATCTTTACATAGGTATGTATGTATGTATGTATGTATATATGTTTGCATGTATGTATCATGTAAAAATCAGCATCTTTAGGCATAAACACTGTCTATATAAAGCCAAGTAATCACTATTAAATCAGTGCTTAATCTACATAAAGCCTTTTGTCAAAGGCTTTATCAAAACTAAGGATGTTTCTGCTCTCAAGGAGCCAATACCATCGTTTTCTTCTCAATGTCTACTTCTTCCTCCACCCAGTAATAAACGGTCCATTTGATCGTTTTCTTTTTTTTTTTTGGTTTGAACCAACCCTCTTTTCTTGCTTATATTTCATTTGGACCCTTTCATTAGGCTTGTTTCCCATGATTTTTCTAGTTAGATCTCTGTTAATTATTACTTCATTAATATTTTGCTCCCAGTTTTAGAAGGGTTCCCTTTTTATTTTAAATCCTTTACTTTATGCTTTATTTTAATGATCAATTGAGCAATATAATCCCTGTCTCATAAAAAGAGTAGTTAAATCATAGCTTGTGTGGAATAGTGAAAGCATGCTCCAGGACAAAAACAAAAGCAAAACAAACACACAAATAGATACTAGTTCTGTAAACATCTGCAAGACACAATTTAAATTAATTATTAATTACTATCTAGAAAAAAGGGACCTATCAAGGGAATTACCTCATACAGGCTTTTATCCTTATCAATGCCAATATTAATCTTCATTGAACCCTACATGGAGAGTAATTTTCCTAGTAAATCCAGAGACCAGGGTAGTTTGAACATTCAATGACATGTACTAAAATAACAAACCACCTTTTTTGGAAGTTTAGAAGACTCTTGGGCTTTCTCTTTTAAATCAGACTATTGATTCTTTTGCCCAATTGCTGCTACCACCAAACACAGGCACACCTCTCTGGCATATACTATTCATTATCAAAATTGGCCACTAATATTGACTTTTTACTTATACACATTGAAACACTCTGAGATCTATCTTGAGGTGCTGAGAATGATCATTGAGATCACTGATCGGTCTCAAAACAATATCCATAAATCAATATAACTATTTCTTTTTTTTTCTCATTGTTTTTACCTAATCCCATAGATAAATGTTTTACATTTTAAAGACTTAAAAATATATGCACACAATAAATGATTCAAGAAAGACAAATTTGAAATTGTTGTCAGCTGTAGATAAGACGTCTTCCCACCTCATATCAGTTCCTCCTTCCAAAGGCAACCAACGTTCTTTGGTTTCTCATGTGTCCTCCCATATTTCTTACAGATTGCATATATAATCATTTAAAAATACTAGAAGTGACAGCTTATATATATTATTGCTAAATGAATTTTGTACATTAAAAAGTATCTGTTAAAGATTTCCTTCACAAGAGTTGGAGCATAACACCTTCCCCCTTAAGTGTGAACTATCTCATAGGGACTTTGTTCTAAAGAGTACAGTGTGGAAGGTGGTGGGGATAGTACTTTTATAGTGGAAAAACCTGATAAATACTAGTTCATTCAACTAATCAATGTTAAGTGACAAATCATGTTGGTAAGGCATAAGTGATGTCATGTTGTTAGCATATACACTTGATGTCATGTGATGAAAATGACAATCTACCTATGCAGTTTTCCTCCCCAACTCCCAGAACCCCTGTTAACAATGAGAAGAGCATCAGAGAAACCTAAATTGAAGGACATTGTACAAAATATCTGACCAGTACTCCTTAAAGTTATCAAGGTCATCAAAAACAAGGGGGGAAGTGGATGTAGTTCAAGTAGTTGAGTGCCTGCTTCTCATGTACGAGATCCTAGGTTCAATGCCCTGTACCTCCTGAAACAAAAACAAAAACAAACAAACAAAAAATAAAAACAAGGGAAACATAAAAAACTGTCTCAGTCTTAGGAGAATCCAAAGGTAACATTATGAATAAATGTAAGGTGTTATCTTGGATAGAATCCTGGAACAGAAAAAGGACATTATACAAATAAGAATGAATTTCAGTTACTAATAATGAGCTTCATATTGGCATTCATTGTGACAAATGTACCATTATAATTTGGGTGTGGGGTATATGGGAACTCTCTGTAATATTCTTGCAAATTTTCTGTAAGTCCAAATCTATTCTAAAATAGGAAGTTTACTAGATGATTTTTTAAAAGGACCCTTTGTTTATGGCTGTGTTTATCTTGTTTACCATCATAACTTGCTAGCTATAAAGATTTACATCTTTTAGATAATGATTTTCCTTTTGGAAATAGATTATAATTTAAATGGACTGTGTGGAATATTCAGGAAGACTCTGCAGACTGTTGTTCTCTTAACTATCTTCAATTTTATATACTAATGACTAAAGAAATATGAACAAGATTGCTTTGTTTATAATAAAAGTATTCAAAAATAAAATATGAGTAATTTCCACAGCCAAGAGTATTCTGCATTCAGATTACTTTTAGACTACCTAGTGCTTGATATTTGAACCAAAAGATGAAGTGCATTTCCTGCAGTTCTCCTATGTTTCACTTTAGGTTCTAAGCCTGAATAACAGGTTAAAGTCATAAAAGACTGAAATAATACATATATTTGAAAAAAATTTGGCTGGATTTAAGCATAGCAATAGAATTAACTGTGTATTACTGGGTATAATAGTTTGACCCAGATCAACAATGATACACAATAGTTTAATATAAATTGTAGGCTTAGGATGTGAAACTGTTCATCACCTAACAGATAATCAGGATGGGGTGAGGACACTTCTGAACAGGACAATAGAGCTTATCAGGCTGCTCAGACAAGGACAGAACCAGACCTAGGAACCAGGTTTGCCTAAGGAACCAGCTGCAGAGTGGGAGGATATATAGTGATGTTGGTGGAAAATGGTTTCCAGAGAAAGGAAAAGGGTTAGGGACGTTCAACAAGAAATAACTTGGAAATTCAGTAAGGGAGTAGAAGAGGCTATAGGGCCAATGGGGATTTTGACATCTGTTTTTCATATCTCTGTGCCTTTATAAGTGCTGCTCCATCTACCTGAACACCTTTCTTTCCCTTTTTTATTAACTCCCTTTCTTTCTTTAAAATTCAGTTTCAGCATTACATTTTGGGTAAAGATACCTTGGTAGATTGAACTGTGTACCCCAGTTTGGACATGTTCTTGGTCTTGGTCCTCTCCTGGTGAATGTGGACCCACTATAAATAAAATCTCTGTCAGGTGTTACTTCAGTTAACGTGTGGTCCCACTGAATGAGGTTGGGCTTTAACCCGGATTACAGGAGACCTTTATAAACAGCAGAAGTCAGGCAGAGAGAAAAGACAGGGGAGAAGCAAGAAGCTGGAAGTCAATGGAACCCAGAAGAGAAAGGAGAAGATGCCTCTGTGTGCCTTACCATGTGATGGAAAAGCCAAAGAATCCCAAAGATTTCCCAGCCAGAAGATACTGATCCCAGGGGGAAGCCAGCCTTCTACCTTCTGAAACCGTGAGCCAATAAATTCCTGTTGTTAAGCCAAGCCATTGCATGGCATTTGTTTTAGCAGCTAGGAAACTAAAACAGAACTCAACTCTCCAGGTTGAGTTAGGTTTCTCTACTACATGCCTCCATGGCTGCCTGAACTTTCTCTCTTACCTATTATAGAGACAGATCTGTTGACCTGATCTGTATCTTTAGTGTGTGTATGTCTCCTGAACTAGTTTGTGAATTCCTTCACGGCATGGACTCTAGTTTTTGTTTTTGAATATATGCGTGCTAGTGCAGTATGTAGCCATAGTTAACACCTTCTGTGCTTGTGGAACAGAAGGATTGGCAAAAATGAGGCAGAGTGCCCATCTTGAAACCACTCAACTATTTGATAGGTTACATCAAATAATATGTGTTGAGTGCAAACACTGTGAGTCAATCTTTGATTAATACTTTGCTTTATTCAGATCCTAACTCAGCTGGCACAAACAGCAACTACACAGCCAAAAGCAGATCTTATGGAATTGAAAGGAATTAGTGAAACAAAGATGAGAAATTATAGGAAAATAAGACTCTAGAAGAAAGGATAAAGGAATGGGCCCTTCGTTTCTCCAGGCGCCTAGCATGGAAGGCAATTTAATAAACATATTTAAGATTACTTAAAGATCTTCCATCTGCACTGAAGATGGAAGAAGAGAAAATGAGCTCAGACTTGAGTACATGGAAAAATTATCCATGAGTTACAACTGTTTATCATTAAGGTAAATTTATGAACGTGGTCATATGTCTATAGTCAGTATAGATGCTTATCTACTGAATTTAGTTTACGCTTAATCCTGTATGAAGTTGAATCAGGAAGCTAAATGACTGCAAAAAGCTCTGTTCAGCCCTAAGATTCAATGATTCCTTGGTAAGAGTACATTTCTACTTATAACATTCATCCTGGAGATGTGTGATTCTCAAAGTAAACTTCAAGATAAAGCATTACAGTTTGGATCTTCCCAAATGATCTCCTCTAAGTTGTTCTACACGCTTGAACCTCTGATGGTCATGAATCACTGCTAATCTCTTAGAAACATATTTCTCCAGATAACATCAGTTTCTCTCAGGACATGGAGAGGAAAGGACTGCATTTCTTTTATGCTCCTGCTGAGAATAAATGTAGTCATTTACTTCAGATAGAAGAAGTTAAAATCACTTGGGTCAGTATCTGGGTTCATAAACAGGCTGTTCTCTGTATATAAACCCAGCAGACCCAAGGCTGCATCTGGCTACTCTCTTGTGGTGATTTTGTGCTCTGATGAAACTCCTCTATATTTTGTTCCTTTAGTCACATTTGCCAGTCAAAACTAAATAGAACAAAATCTACCTTCTTTGACAGCTTGGTAACTTATTCTTTGATTGTTTATAGCAATCTCAGACAGTAGATACAAAATAATATTAGTACTATAAGAATATTTATTTCAGGTGTTATTTAACTAGTTGTGAAAGCACTTGGAGTTTTACAAGAGACAAATAAATTCTGCTATTATACCATTTCAAGGACTGTGAAATCTGTTCTAAGCAACCACAGAAGGGGAGCTTCCCTCCTTCTTTCTCTTTTATTTCTGCATTCAGATCTCTGGAAGAAAAAACAATCCAGACTACCTTAAAAGAAAAGGCAAAATGGACACATTCAAGTTTCCTTTTGACCTTATGGCTCTTAATTTAAGTAGCAAATTTTCACATGAAAAATAAATCCTCATAAATCCCACTCCCACCCCTCTTGCAAGAGGGAAAAAAAAAGAGCTCAAGGCAAATATAATCAACTATTCTAGGAAAAATTTAAAATATGTATGCAGCCATAGGGAATTCCAGTATTTGAGTGGAAATACACAGTTCCAACTGCAAGCTGCTGTTAGGGTTACAGTGCTCTGACCACTTAGGCTGAAAGTGAAAGAGGCATTAATTAAGTAATAACGATCAAGGTATGGGGCATTTCCTGGGGATTAATGACCGGCTGGGGGAGTTGATAGCCCACAGTGCAGCCAAGGGCCATTAACCCCAGCTGGTCATCAATTCCTGGGCCCTGTGTTACAGTCATTATTGCTATCATAAGCCAAAAATGAAAAGCAAATGGGTCTATGGATTACTTTTATGGATGATGCAGTTTCAATTGGTATCTACAGGGCATTCCTGGAGAATGAATACTCTGTCCATGGGCCAATCAGGGACTTCGACATCCCATTCTACTTAGGATGCTGCCTGGAAGGGAGGCAGGGCCGATGAGGTGGGCAGCAAACGGTTGAAAAGTTTCAGGTCTCTGTTGACACTTGAGAGCTATAGAAACGATAAAGACTACATAGAGAAAGATTGGGATAAAGAAAAGAAAATGTGCTATAAAGGCAGGTGGGTGTGTTTTCTGGTAGGTGCCCCAGTTAAGTGTTTTTATTGTGAGGTGGAGAACAATCACTGGATGGTTAATGAGACTCCTAGAAGACAGAAAGTGCCAATTTGCAGAAGGAAAAGAAAAAGATGAAAGGACAATGTACCCTATTGGAAAAAAATGCTCATACATTAAAAATAAAGAATACCGA